>JADRCH010000255.1:2058177-2149273 GCA_019843965.1 Rhynchomys soricoides
CATTCTATCATATCTTCAGTGTCTGAGAGTCTTTCTTCCATCTCTTGCTGGTGATGCTTGCCTCTGTAGTACTTGTTTAAATTCTGAATTTTTTTTATTTCCCAGAATTCCCTCCATTTGCATTTTCTTTATTGATTCTATTTCCATTTTCAGGTCTTGATCAGCTTTATTCATTCCCTTCTACTGTTTGTGTTTTCTTGGATTTCTTTAATGAATTTATTAATTTCCTCACACTGTATTTGCTGGATTTCTTTAAAAGATTTATTTATTTCCTCATTAAGGACCTTTATCATCTTCATACAAGTGATTTTAAGGTTGTTTTCTTGTGATTCAGATATGTTGGAATATTCAGGACTGTGGGTTGTAGTGGCTCTATTAGAGACATATTGTTCTGGCTGTTATTAATTGTGTTTTTATACTAGCATATAGGCATTTGGGTTTGGGGTGACTATAGGACTAGGTGCTGGTTTCTGGATTTGTCTTTCTTAGCTAGGTGTTTTATTCCTTGCCTACTGTTTTCTTGCTGTTTTTTTGAAGAGTGTAATGCTGTGTGTTGCTTGTTTTCCTGGTCTGATCAGCTAGTGTGCTCACAAGAAACTTCGGTTAACTGGAGTTATCCATCTAATTGTAGTTGGAGGGGTTCCCTAACTGACTCAGATGGTGTTTTATTTTACTTAGCTAATGACATTGAGCATGCAGTTGCTCACATAGGCTGATAACATGGCCAAACCATCAGCTCTACACATTGCTGCCTAGTGTTCCTTCTTTCCACTAAATATGTCCCAATCTGAATACATAAAATACCTGTGATCAGAGTTTATAAGAACAAGTAATTAAAATCATGAAATTTGTGAAATATATATATTTCTAGTCCCATATTAAAGACAAGGAAACAAGTAATAAATTCAAGCTGAAAACCAAGAAAACAAGACAAATCGAAGCAAAATGGTAAACTAAATGGCACAGGATTTTCTTGATTCTAGTATCAATTCTTGAGTCTCAAAAAATTGTAATTGGCTCTTGGTTAAAAAGCAAATAAGTATTATTTCCTATAATTTAACACTTTGCAAAATGGGTTCAAATTGTGTTTAAATACACTTATTTGTGTAAACTGATAAGCAAGGCTCCTGTGATGGTTAATGTTGCTTACCAACTTGACAAGGTCTAGATTCATCTAGAACACAAACCTCTAGACATGTCTGTGAGAGAAATTCTACACAGAGTCACCTAGGGTATGAGATGTGGTCAAGACCATCCCACGACCTAGGGTCCAAGATTGAACCAAAGGAACAAAGGATGCTGAGTTCCAGCATTCATCTCTCTTTGACTCAGTATAATCAACTGCCTGAAATTCCCACCACCAGGACTGCTCCTGAATACTGGATTAGAGCTTGAAGTATGAGCCAACATAAATATACTGCTCAAGTTGTTTTTGCCGGGAATTTTGTTGTAGCAATGAGAAGGTAACTAATACACTTTCTCTATATCATTTTGTATTTTTCCAATGAGCCTACCTAATGTTTCTCTCCTAACTGTCCATCTGGTAGGTGACAATAAATTACACAATTTGTAGATTTTCAAATGTAGATATTACTTACAATGGAAAAGAATCTATTTATTTGTTACATAAGACTTGAATCATTTATCAGATATGATATTAGGGAATCAAACCCAAAACAATGAAAAAGCTCTTCACGTCTCTAAAGAGATGCAAAAGAAAGAAGGCTGAACCAAGAGTTCTGTGGAGGCATCAGGCAGACTGCAAGATAGCAATGAGGAAGCAGCCGAACGGGCAGTGTACCTGTGGTGTAGTAGTAAAATGGTGTGGCCTGAAGTTGAATTCTGTAGTTTTTAAAGATCTTTCTTAAGATTTAGTCAATCATATCTTCCTTACCTGGGATGATCATGGTTCATAGAGAAGTACTCAAATTATTGAAGACTGAAGCATTCCCCACTCACTCCTATCTATTCAGACTCTCCTTGGAGTGGGTAAATATTTCAAATACTTCTCCTTTTCTTCCAAAGATGTGAATTTAACCTGATGGTTTTTCCTGGCTTCCAAAATGAAATAAGACCCACTGAAAACTTCTACCAGCATCCAAGGGAACTATTTATATTGGTTAAGCAGTCCAGATTCTAAATTTGGTAGACAGAGTATATGCTCTCATAGTGAAAGGGAAGTACAGTCACTCCCAAGAGAGGCTAGGCACAAAACCAATTTATAGGTTACAACAGCCAGTCGATATGTGTTGGAGATTTTTGCTGATAACAATTGAGACAAAGCTCCATATTGGCCATTTAGGATTATTCCTGTCCTGCAGTTTAAATGGAAATTGATGAATACTTCCTCTAGGGATTTCCTGGAGGTTCTATGGCTTCCCTAGCACCATGCTCTCCCAACCTTACTTGGTTAAAAAGGGTACTAAATAGAATGGCTGATGTTTGAAGCTAACACTACCCACTGAATTCAAGCACCCAATATGATACTGAAAGTTATCTCAAGCTTTCACATGTCACAGACTGTAAAATTACAAATTAGCCTATAAATGCAGCCCAGTCATGATTAATACAATGGTGTGTTCAAACAATGCAGCTCTCTGCAGTGGAGTTTATAGAAGGAGATTATTATGAGCGATCGATCGTTGTTCACTAACCACTAGGTGACAATTATCCCTTTCACATCCATCCCTGCGTTTTCTGTATTGCTGGATGCTGCTCCCATGTTCAAAAAGACGACATCCCTGCCTCCCCCTAACCCCCCAAGACAGCTCTTGCTGGAACTCCAATTGATACCAACTTTTGCTCTCATCTCTATCATCTGCACCGAGCCAAGTTTCACTGTAAATCAGAGGAGTAGAGGGGAATAAAACTGGACGGCTTTCAGTTCCAATCACGTCTTGTTTTACTTCAATTCAGCCAATGTGTTATTGGGGAAATAATGGATTTTTATCTGTGAAAGTGAAAGAGAAGGTTTAAGAATTTTTCAAATTTAAAAATGTCCTCCTTCTGCATTTTATGCGGTAATCGGAAGCCTTTTCTTGATAGAAAGGGGAATGGTTCATTTTGTTCTAATGTAAAAGAGTTCTTCCCAAGAAAGTCCGCTTAGTGTTTTATCCTGGACAGGTCCCACTCTCACGGAGGGTTTTAGGAGAAAAGCTGAATCTGCAATTCCAAAATGTGTGGCTTGAGAGGGAAACCCATCTCTGTGATTCCTACTTGCTCATAAACCTTAAAAACTTGCCTGTGGATTACCCCAAAGCTTGACCTGTCTGTCAGAATACTTGCTCAACAGCTTTCACTGGGTTTCCCATGGGTGAGCACAGACACCTTTAAACACCAGCTATTAAGATTCTTTCTTCATAAGCTCTCCCACCAAGATGCTCATTTCCTGATTTATAACAAGCCATTCTTGCCCACATCAAGGCACAGCTACTGGGCCCAATCTTTCACTGTCCTGCGCCCAATAAAATAACGAAATAAAGCCATGTTTACTAATGCTACATCTAAGCTCCTTCTGGCTTATCTGAGCACCAGCCATCCACAGAGTACAGCCTATGTGCTAAGGACTCCCCATCACTGGGGATCCCTCTCTTTCCTCTTTCTCCAGTGAGATCCAACTGTGCCGAGTTCTCATCCATCACAGTTGCTGTCACTCCAAACAAAACCAGATATCTCAATTAGCTTTTTAGTGCTCTAGCAACCTTCAAAAATGGCTTTTTGATGAAGGGGGGGGGATGGAATTAATATAGACATACAATTTTGAACCTAATTGAAATCTCTTTTATTTTATTTTACTGCAAAAGATCCCCAAAAATCTTTTGCACATTATAATGAAGTTGGAACATGTTTCCCCTTTCCCCTTTGTGTTCTCCCCTCCTACACCCCAATTAGTCCCCTTGTTCCCTCTCAAGATTCTCTTCTACTTTCACATAATCTGTGTGTTCAGAACTTTATGCACCTATGAAGTCTAGGACCAACATGTAAGAGAAACATGCAATATTCGTTTTTCTGAGAGCGCCTCAATTCACTTTTTGTGATGATCTCATAGGCGTTCCTTTTCCTACAAGTGATGCAGCTTATGCTTAGATATGGCTGAAAAACTCTGCTGTACATTCAAATCGTGTTTACTTTCTCCATCCTGCTGTTGTTGGACATCTGGGTTAGTTTGATGATTACTGCTATTGAATAGTGTGGCAAAAAACACCGATGTCCAAGCATCTCTGTGACATATGGACTTGAAGTTTGGGGGATATTTGTCTAGACATGTTGTAGCTGGGGCACGTTAGTGACTTTTTCTGATGATGGCATTGATTTCCTGGTTTGTCAGTTTTTGTGTTTCTGCCCAGTTGAGCCCCTTCAAGTTAACTTGTCTGTCCTGTTGACCTGTCTTCTACGATGTGTGATAAAGCATTACAATTTGCCTTGGCCCTACCTATCTCAGATCTCGAATCATGTCTTTCATAGACTTCTGGTTTATAGAACCAGAAGACAGGGGAATTAATGCAATTAGTATTCATTGATTACTGTTCTAGGTATAGATGGAGCTATTGCTATAGAGTGGTTTCTTATAAATTTGTACACCTTTTTTCCTAACTTGTTTGACTTTGTGTTACAGCTTCTAACAATAAAGAAATCCCTTTCTACAAATAACATTAACATAATCACTCACTTGCTTGCCCTAACAGTTTCTTAAACATTCACGATATTCTCAAAATAGCCTTGTTATTTGTTCTACCACCAGGGTACTGAATGGAATTACATTTTCTTTCATTTCACTGGGGCTTGTGCCTTTAAAATGCTCTACAATGTCAATGGGAGCAATTGTTTCTGCTTTACGCTTAAAGCTTCTTACTTGAAATGCGTCATTAATTTATTTTAATCTGCATTTAATTTTAGGTGTTCCTAAAGTATATATTTTTTTTATTTGAGTTAACCTTTGTATTTACACTCAACATAATAAAACAAGATACATGTGATAACATCCAGTTCCAGTTTTGCATTTTTTTTCTCCCACTGTAGACAATTTCTATGAGTTTTTTCATCAGTGTTTTTTTTTTTTTTCGTTTTGTTTTTGTTTTGTTTTGTTTTTTACTTTTCTTTCTTGCTGTTTCTTTTGGAAAAGAATGTAAGAAAATTTTAATTTCTCTCTCTCTCTCTCTCTCTCTCTCTCTCTCTCTCTCCCCCCCCCTCTGGGTGTGTGTGTGCTTGCATGTGTATATGTATATATGTATGTATGTATGTATGTGCGTGACTGTGTGTCTGTGTGTCTGTGTGTGTATATGTGTGTCTATATGTGCATATACTTGTCTGCAGGTACAGCCACATGTATGTGGAAATTAGAAGAGCTCATTGAGTGTACTGCTCTACACATTCCTTCAGGGCAGGGTTTTTCTCTCTCTCTTTCTCTGAATCAGAGCCAGACTGGCAGCCTGAAAATCCCAACGATCCTCCTGTCTTCACTCCCCAGAGTTCTAAGGTTGTAGGCACAGATGGCTAAGAGCAGTATTTTTTTTAAAACCTCATTGTTGAGAATTTGAACTCAGAGACCTCTGCCTGCACAGCAGGTGTTCCTTAACTATTGAGCCATTTGTGGCAAATGGAAGAGTTTGTTATGCGCTGCTGTCCTTGCCCTCCTATATGAATCAATAGAAGGGTGGCAGAGTCCTGTGTTCATCTAGCCATGGTTCAAGTGGAGTTCTGGCTCCAGGTTCCTCTCGAAGTCTTTCTGAGTGTGTTGGTCTTGGCTTTCCAAACATGCATGCATTTCATCCTGTTTCCCTATCATAGTTGAAGAGCTATATTTGTTGGTACTCTTACTTAAGTGATCTGTTTTTTCCTGCTGCACTCTAAATGCAAACTTACATGATTTCTATGACAGGTAATGAGAGGGTGAGCATCGTCTTCTGTACCATTCTGTTTCAGATACCATTCTCCTTGATTCTATTATACATATTCTCTGATATGTAGAAGTAAGATATGTAGAAGTAAGCAAGAATTTCTATGAACCAAGTTCAAACCTTAAAACTGGTCATTTTTGACAGTTGACTTCAGCTCACCACTTTGGTTAATAAGTCCTCTTCAACTCTTGACAGACAGTTGAAAACCATCGTTGCGCTGAATAACAACCTTTGGTAATTGTGTTTTCCTACCTGCAGTAAGTCTGTTCTCTCTGGTACAGGACAGGACTATAATCCACGGCATTGCTTTTCCAGTCTCTCAGAAGGGCAAGGTGACCTTTGCTGAATTAATCTCCAAGTTACTTTCATAGTTAGGTGACAGAATCACAAGAACGTTTTATTTCTTTTCCTTTGTTTCTCACCTGCCCCTTGTATAATTATTTTCTCTCAAAATTAAGGCACAAAAGTCGTATGTATTTGTAATTAACAAATAGTATTTTTACTTTAGCAAAATAGTCAAACTCACTAATTTTTCACTCAGTGTCAGATCCATTCTGTTTTTAAAAATCATTTGAATTTTGCAAAGTGAAGCAGAAATATGTTCCCGAAAGTCTGATAGTACAAGTCATTCACAAACACAGTATCCACATTCTGGTTTATACCTGCTGCCATCCTTATTTTTGGAATGGTCATCAAATCCCATGATCTCCAAGGCTTATTACTGTTGTACATGGCCAGGGGTTTCACAGTTTATTCAGAGTTTGATATTTATACTGTCTTTCTCTTACTCATTTTTTTGTTGCTTCCTATTTTATTTTGCTCTCCACTGCCATGATACCCATTTCTGTTCCATTACTTTAGGAGTGTAGTCTTAGAATTTGTTTATATATTTTTTGTTGTTTATTTTCTTTCGGAGACTCACTTCCTGATCTTTTTTCTTACCCTTCAGTTTACATCTTATTTTTTATAGTGTAAACACAGAGGTTCCTTGAGTATTGTTTTCTCGTTATCCCAGGAAATGGCTGTTGCTTAAGCTTTTGTCAGTTCAGCCAGAGAGATTCTTCTAAATGTGAGTAAGCACACTGCCCCCAGCCCAACCTTGTTTCAGTCTCTACTATCCCAAGCTCATGTCCAAATCCTTCAGTCTTACCTTGGAGTCCCTTTGGGCCTTTGCATTGCTAACTTCCATAAAGTCATTGGTGACTTCTCCCTCTCATCTCAAGAAATAGTATATGTCTCTCTTGATGGAATTGACTAGGTCAAAAGAGCTGATATGTAGAGAGACCTGATCACAGAGACTGGAAATTACTCAAATATTCAAATGGTTAATTGCTATGAACTATCCTAAAGGTTGATGTTTGAGTCCCATTCAACCACAGATAGAAGTGACTTCATTGGGAACAAATGAGTTCACTTCCTTAGAATGTATGAAACGATAGAGTCGATGGTTATAATCTTTGGAGAAAATAATACTTATGTGGAATGTAAAATCTCCACAATGTAGATTAATCATGATTCTGGATTAAAGCAGAGACCATTGGAACAGATGCAGGGAGGACATGGAGGAAAGCAGAACAAAAAGCTGAGATGAAACAATGCTCTTGGTATACAGCCATGGGGGGAAAGGCACAAAGAAAACAAATGTTCAGGATGTTGAAGCTTGGAGAACAATTTACTGGGAGCAGCCAAAGGTGAGAATTGGATTCATTTGAGATTATATAGACTAATGGAAACAAAGAGTACATTTCCCAAGGGGAGATATTGGAGTAATTTCAAGGATACTGAAGCAGCATGTGGGTATGAGGCTGCTTTGGCCAGGTTTCAGCAGCCTTCCCATAAGCAAGCATGCTTTTAGAGTTACCCTGACTATAGTGACCAACCCTCCTATTTGAAACAGTCACCCCTAAGCCAATACAATTTGTCATTACAAAAGAGTGTGGCTATTTCCCTGCTATTTGTACTTTAAAAATGGGTTTTCTCATCGTGTTTCATGATCTGGTTTCTGATATATATAGAAGGCATCGTACTAACTGGCTAGGGAGGGATACAAACAAGAACAAACATAAAGAGCCTGAAGACTCTAGATGTGAAGGACTGTAAGTTGTCACCTGGGAATACTTTTATATGCTCAAATCAATGCTTCCTAACCAATTTAATAAGGATTATATTGAGATTCTATGTGCTTCTTCTTAACATAATTTTATGTCTATAGATTTTATATATTATTTAGCTAATAACTGTACTTTAATGCCACAGTCTTTCAAATTAAATCAATAGTTTGGGTTGATAAAAACAAACTATCACTTTCTAGCGGGGCTCATTGCTGAGGTCAACATCCACACATTTCATGAAATATTGAGAGATCAAAATGGTACCTGCATGAAGCCTTCACTCCTATATTTTAGTTTCTTTTGTGAAAGACATACTGGTACTCCCCAGGTTTTGGAAAGAGAAACCTAGATACCAACTCAACTATAAAACCCTTGACCTATGATCTGTCCCACCAAGATGTGTTAGTGCCATGGCGGTGCAAAACTTGTGGGAGTAGTCAACCAATGTTTGGTTTAACTTGAGGCCCACTCACAAGAGAGAGTCCATGTACAACACTGCCTGGATGGCCAGGAACCTAAGACTGGATAGCTTAGAGGCCTAGGGCACAACCAAACACAACTGGAAAAAAAAAACAATGAAATGAATCCTAATGATATCTGCTATATTCATAGATTGGTGTCTTGTCCAATCGTCATCAGAGAGACTTCCTTGGGCAGCAGATGGAAGCAAGTGAAGAGAGCCTCAGCCAGATATTATGTTGTGAGAGTCTAAATTGAAGGTCTCTATTGGGTCCTTCCCATTGGAACTTGGGGAACCAGAAGAGGAGGGGGTAGAAATATAGGAGTCAGAGGGGATAGAGGACACCAGGAGAAGAGGGTACATTGAATCAATTAGCAGGACTCACATGAAAGGGTAAGCATGAGTGCTGCATATGTCTATATCATGTCCTCTGTGTATGTGTTATTGTTGTTAGCTTCATGTTTTTATGGGACTATAACAATGAGAGTAGGTGTGTCTCTGACTCTTTTGCCTTTTCTCTTTTCCTCCTATTGTCTGCCTAGATGTAAGGGATTTTGGCTTGTCGTATTGTATCTTGTTTTGTTCTGATTGGCTGCTGTCTCTTGGAGGTCTCTTCTTTTCTGAAGAGGAAATGAAAAAGGAATGGATATAAGTGGATCTGCGGGAGAGGGGGGATGAGGGATCTGGGATGAGTGGAGAGGGGGGAACTGTGGTAAGGATGCATTGTATGAAAGAAGAATCCCTTTCAACAACAGCAATAAAAACCTGTCACTTCCATTTGAAAATTTAAAATATTTAATTTATAATTTTAATTGTAATCATCAGCATTTGGCTACTAGACTTAAATTTAAAATACGAAGTCATAGAAAAATGTGATTAGAACTTAGATTAATTAAAGATATAAATGATGGCATTATGGGTTATCAGGAGAAGCATAATATATTCAAGCCTAGAATATGACAACTATTAGCTGTTAGATTAAAGTTATCATTTAAATTCTATGAATCTCTTTATTCTTGGCTCATGAATTATTTTATTAACTTATATGGTAGTTTTACTTATACATATACACACATATAGATATGTATATTAGGGAATAAACAATGACGTTTCTTGAATTTACTAGATACTTTATTAACTTTGAAATATGTTTATTTAGGATCCCAAACAAAATAATAGCACTAATTTACAAAGTGATAACCATTGGATCTCATTATTCCCCCATTATCATATATTTCCCTTCTCTTTTGGGATATCCACTAAAGTAATAACAAAGAATTAAAAGACTTCCAATTTACAAAATCAGATAGAATGTGCCATTAACAGAAGTCAGCTTATCTGATAGAGACAAGGGAACTGTGTCTGCCCAGAGAAAAAAATATGTCATCCAAAGCTCTGCACACTAGGAAGGCAGAAAGAAATTGAAGCAACTCAGTAGAATACCTCTGAGTTACATTAACAAAAATCAGTTTTAAGAGAAGTTAAAACAGATATGTACCCTGGTTCTGTACCCTGGTATGACCAGGACGAGTAGAAGAGGAGGTAAATGAAAATTTGTACAAGGAATGGTAAAGCTCCCTGGATCCATGCTGGAATTCTGACTGGCTCAGTCCTGTGACGGTCCCATGTAGGCATCCAAAGCTTCTGTAGTTCATGAGTAGGGCAGGGGTCTTGTCATGATCATAAGACATTATTTGCTCTGGACCTCCTCAAACTCTGGCTCTGACAAGCTTTCTGCCTCTTCTTCCATGATGTTCCTGGAGTCTTAGTTAGCAGTGTGATATAGATGTCCCATTTGTGTCTGAGTGTTCCCCATTCACTATTTTTATGTTTGTTTTTTTATTTTTGTTTTATCTGATTTCCCTTTGAACAGTTTTGAATTTCTATGTTAACTATCATCAGTACACAAACAAACAAATAAATGACCAACATCTTTGATGAGGTTTTAGTTCTTCAGTAATCCATGGTCTAGAGATATACATTTAGAGAGCACTCTAATATTATCTCCTTTTAGCATAATAAAAGCAGTAGGGAGAAATCTAAGACTTTTATGCTCACAGAAATGAAATGAACAGGACACTTTAAGATAAAATTTCAAAATATAAAAAACATGTTTCAAGAATTTATAATTTGATAAGAAAGTGAAAAAAGGTCTTCATACAGGCTTCTTTCATACAGGGTGTTAGGTAAAGATAAAGATATCTGTGACACAGAAAATAAAAGTGATAAAAAGTAGAAAAATCCATGAAAACTGGAGGGACAATGAAGAAGTCCAAAACAAACTAATGGAAGCTTCAGGAAGCATAGTCACAAAGAAAGGAACAAAAATGAAATGAACAAAAATGAAATCCCTTGACAGTCAGGTTTAGCCGAGGAACAGCCAGCATAGGTGAGCTGCATGCCTCCATGACCTCCATTGTCTGGCTGTGGGCTCACCACACAGAATAAGAAGGAGTCTTAGGGGAAGCCAAGAGCATTCTGCTTCCCTGTGGAGGCCTGCAGGGCTACAAAACTAACCAGCTTGGAGCACTGCTCCACTAATCTCTTGCCAGTTGGATCTGTCTAAGACACAGCAAGCAGAGTTAGATCCCCTGACCTCAATGATCTGGCCCACAGCTCTCCCTGCATTCTCCAGGGGCCCTGTTGACATCAGAATCCTCCAGCCAACACTGGGGGAAACTAGAAGGCTAAAGGACAGCATAAGAACAAAAGGAACAAGAGCCAGGGCAATATGGCATCACCAGAACCCAGATATCCTGCTACAGTAAGCTCTGCATATCCTAACAAAACTAAAGCACAAGAAGAGGATCTTAAATTTAATCTTATAAGGATAACTGAGGGCTTTAAAGGGAAAATAAATAAGTCCTTTAAAAAATATAGGAAAATACAATCAAGCAGGTAGATATCATTAACGAGGAAACAAATAAATATAAAGAAATACAAGAAAATGCAATCAAACAGGTGAAGGATATGAATCAAACTGTCAAGAACCTGAAAAGAGAAATAGGAACAATAAAGAAATCACAAACTGAAGCTATCCTAGAGATAGAAAACATAGGAAAAGAACAGGAACTACAGACATAAACATTACCAACATTACCAGAATACAGGAGCTGGAAGAGAGAATCTCTGGTGTAGAATGTTGATATGATAGAAGAAAGCAACAGGCAAAGAAAATGCAGAATCTAAAAAGTTCATGACATAAAACATCCAGTAAATTTGGGACACTATGAAAAAACAAACCTAAAAATAATAGGAATAAAGAAGGAAAAGATTCCCAGTGTAAAGGTCCAGAAAATATCTTCAACAAAATCATAAAAAAAATCCAAAACCTAAAGAAAGAGATGCCAATAAAGGTACAAGAAGCTTACAAAACATTGAACAGATTGTATCAGAAAAGAAAATCCTCCTGCCACATAATGATCAAAACATTAAATGTACAGAACAAAGAAAGAATATTAAAAGCTATAAGGGGAAAAGCCAAGTAACATATAATGGCAGACCTATCAGCAATACACTGGACTTCTCAACAGAGACTCTAAAAGCTAGAAGAGCCTCAGCAGATGTCTTGTACACTGTAAGAGACCACAAATGTTAATTCAGACTACTATACCCAGCACAACTTTCATTCACCATAGATGGGTAAACCATGAAATTCCATGTCAAAACCAAATTTAAACCTCTTTGGACAAACCCAGCCCCACAGAAGATACTAGAAGAAAACTCCAAACCCATGAAGTTAAATGACATTCAAGAAAACACAAGAAATAATTTCACATACTTAAAACCAAAAGAAGAAAGTTATACATACAACATCACCAACATCAAAATAACAAGAATCAACAATCATTGGTTATATCTTTCTACATCAATGGACTGAATTTCCCAATAGAAAGACATAGGTTAACAGAATGGATGCATAAACAGGATCTATCACTTTGATGTACACATCTCAGCAATAAAGATAGACAGAGTAAAGGGCTGGAAAAAGATTTTCTAAACAAACTAACCCAAGAAACAAGATGAAATAGCCATTCTAATAGCTAAAAAAAAATAGATTTTCAACCAAAATTAATCAAAAGAGAGAGTAAAGGATACTACATATTCATCAAAGTAAAAATACAACAAGAGGACATCTTAATTCTGAACATCTATGCCCCAAATGGAAGGGAACCAACATTCATAAAAGAAACATTATTGAGTCTTAAGTCAGACATCAAATCCCACACAATAATCCTGGGAGACTTGAAGGCCCCACTCTCACCAATGGATTGGTCATCAAAACAACAACTAAACAGAGAAATAGTGAAATTAACAGAGGTTATGATTCAAGGGGACTTAACATATCTATAGAACGTAACACAAAAGAATACACCTTCTTCTTAGTACTTCATGGAACTGTCTCTAAAATTGACCATATCAAAGCAAGCAAGGTTTCCTTGTAAATACTGACACAAAATAGTCAACAAAATACTCACAAACTGAATCCAAGAACACATCAAAGACATCATCTACCATGATCAAGTAGACTTCATTCAAGGTGAAGATGCAGGGTGGCTCAATATGAAAATTCAGTCAATGTAATCCACCATATAAAGAAACTGAAAGAAAAAAAATGACATGATCATCTCATTAGATGCTGAAAGAGCCTTTTAAAGAAATCTAACACCCTCTCATACTAAAAGTTTAGGAGATAGCAAGGATACAAGGGGCATACCTAAACATTATAAAGGGAATATACAGCAAACAAATAGCCAACATAAGATTAAATGGAGAGAAACTTAAAGCAATTACACTAAAATCATGGACAAGACAAAGCTGTCCACTCTCTTCCTAACTTCTTAACACATAACTGGAGCAATAAGACAAAGAAGATCAAGGGAATACAAATTGGAAAGGAAGAAGTCAAGGTATTACTATTTTCAGATGATATGATGGTATACATAAGTGGCCCCCAAATTCTACCAGGGATATCTTACAGCTGATAAGCAACAGCAAATTCACTATATACAAAATTAATCTAAAGAAATGGGCTGAGGAAGAAGTTAGGAAAATAACACCCTTCAAATAGTCACAAATAATATAAAATATCTTGGTGTAACTCTAACCCATCAAGTAAAAGACTTATATGATTAAAAACTCCAAGTCTCTGAAGAAAGAAATTGAAAAAGATACCAGAAGATGGAAAAATCTCCCATGCTCATGGATCTAGAGGATTAACATAGTGAAAATGACCGTCTTAACAAAAACAATTTACAAATTCAATGCAATTCCTATCAGAATTCCAACATAATTCTTTACAGAGCTTGACAGAACAATTCTCAACTTCATGTAGAAAAACAAAAACCCAGGATAGCTTAAAAAAAATCTTATAAAATAAAAAAACTTCTAGAGATATCGCCATTCTTGACTTCAAGCTGTACTATAGAGCAATGGTAATAAAAACTGCATGGTATTGGTATAGAAACAGACAGGATGATCAATGGAATCAAATTGAAGACCAAGAAATAAACCCACATACCTACAGACACTTGATTTTTGACAAGTGTATACAGTGGAAATGCTACAGCATCTTCTACAAATGATGTAGGTCTGACTGCATGTCTGCATGTAGAAGAATATAAATAGAACTGTATATACCACCCTGTACAAACACATATCAAAGTGGATCAAATACTTCAATATAAAACTGGATACACTAAATATCATAGAGAAGAAAGTGGGGGAATAGCCTTGAATGCATTGGTACAGGAGACAACTTCCTGAACAGAACACCAATGGCTCCAGCATTAAGATCAACAATTAATAAATGAGACCTCATGAAAAAAAAAAAAACAAAACTCTGTAACTCAAGGGACACCATCACTAGGACAAATAGCAGCTTACAGATTGGGAAAAATATCTTCACTAACCCTACATTTTATATAGTGCTAATACCCAAAGTATATAAGAATCAAGAAGTTAGATACCAACAACCCAAAATAACCCAATTCAAAAATGTGGTACAGAGTTAAACAAAGAATTCTCAACAGAGGAATCTCTAATAGCTGAGAAATACTGTAAAAATGTTCAATGTCCTTAGTCATCAGGGAAATGCAAATCAAAATGATTTTGATATTCTACCTTATACTCCTTTTCTACGATCAAAACCTTAAGGGACAGCACATGCTGGTGAGGATTTGGTGCAAGGGGAACACTCTTCCATTGCGGTGGGAGTGCAAACTTGTACAATCACTCTGGAAATCAATTTGTCAGTTGCTCAGAAAAGTGGGAATAGTCCTTCTCAACTATACCCCTCCTGGGCATATACCCAAAAGATTCTCCACCTTTCCACAAAGACACTTGCTTAACTATGTTCATAGCAGCTTTATTTATAATAGCCAGAAACTAGAAACAACTTAGATGTCTCTCACCTTAAGAATGGATAGAGAATATATGGTTCATTTACACAAGGGAATACTGCCCAGCTACTAAAATTTGAGACATTATGAAATTTGCAGGCAAATGGAGGAAACTGGAAAATATCACCTTGAGTCAGGTACCTCAAACCCAAAAAACATTCATGGTATATACCCACTTATAAATGGATATCAGCCATAAAGTACATGATAAACACAATACAATTCACAGACCCAAAGAAGCCAAATAGCAAGCAGGGTCCAAGGCAGGTTAGTTGAATCTTTCTCAAAAGGAGAAATAAAATAGATATCAGAGGTGAGTAGAGAGAAGGAACTGGATGGTAGAGAGGAGGGGAAGGGAAATGGGGTTTTAGGGAAATCATGGGAAAGAGCATGGAAATCATTGGTGGGGAGAGAGTGTCTCTATGAGTTCTAGGGGCTTAGGATTGAGGGAGGCCCCAGGGTATATATGGGGGTGACTCTAGCTGCGACTCCTATCAATGGAGGATATTGATTCTGAAATGGCCAGTTCAGGCAGGAATCCCAGTGGACAGATAAGGACAACAATCCACCCACAAAGCATTTGACCCAAAATATGGTCTGCCTACAAGATGTACAGGGCCAAATATAGAGCAGAGAAGGGGGGGATGGTCAACGAATGACTGGCTCAAACTGAGACCAGCCCCCATTGGCAAGAACCAATCCCTGGCATTTTTAATGATACTCTGCTAAGCTTGCATACAGGAGCCTAGCATAACTGTCCTATGTCCTGAGAGGCTCCACCAAGCAGCTGACCAAAACAAATGCAGAGACCCACAACTGAACATTAGATGGAGCTCAGGGAGTCTTGTGGAAGAGTTGGGGAAAGAACTGTAGAACCTGAAGCAGACAGGAACTCCACAGAAAGACCAACAGAGTTAACTAACCTAGACACTTAGGGCTCCCAGAGACTGAACTACCAACCAAAGATCAAGCATGGGCTAACCTAGACCCCCTACACATATGTAGCAGAAGTGCAACTTGTCTTTCATGCCGGTCTCCCAACAATTGGAGCAGGGGCTGTTCCTGAATATGTTGCATGCCTGTGGATCCTGTTACCCTCACTGGGTCGTAGTATCTGGTCTCAGTGGGAGAGGATGTGCCTAGTCCTGCAGTGACTTGTTGTGTAGGGGGGAGGGGACCCAGGGGGAGTCCCCTTCACAGAGGAGAAGGGGAGGGGGGAACAGGAGGAATATCTGTAAGAGTGGGGTTGATACTGGGATGTAAATTAATAAAAACATAGTTATAAAAACAACAACAACAAAATAACCCTGAGAAACAACAACAGCAACAACAAAATGAAATTAGTAAAACAATACAAGGGACTATCAGGAATATCTACTTTCATCATGAAAGGGCCAACTGACCGTTGGGCACATGAAAAGAAAAATTAAAAAAAAAAAACTTATCAAATACAGGCACATCCTTATAAAATATTGGAACTTCTATAATGAACTAAATAACCTCAAGCTTCTGGGGAGATGGTATTACAAGTTAGTAAATGCCCCACACAGAACACTGGGAAACAATGTGAGCTAGAGTATCTCAGAATTAGTTCTGAGTTAATAAATTAAAGAAGAATCTATTTCAGTTTCTCTAAAGTCTGGTCTTTGTGTCTCCTAGATAATTCAGGGTTACTTTGGTAAGTTGCTTCCGTTGTCTTCTACCTTCTCATTGTGCAGAGGCTGTGAAAGTCCATGTTTCTTTTAATTAGAAATCTGGGGCTGGTGAAGAGTCTGAGGGGTAGAAGGCATAGCAGCTATGCTTGACCACCCAAGTTTGATCCTTGTAACTCGCATGTTAGGAGACAACTGTAAGGGTGATTACTTTAAAGCTGTTCTATGTTCCCAGTGGGTCGCACGGGAGCTCTGTACCTGCCCTGGATGAAACACACACACTTACACACACACACACACACACACACACACACACACAAACAGGTCAGTTAAAATTTTAATATGCCTAACTAGCTCAGTGGTTGGGTATTTCTAATCCTTCTTGCAGCTAGTACACACTACTCCCCAGTATTTCTGAGTTAACATTTTCTAAATCTATTTTTTATCTTTGGCTCCCCAGACCCACCGGGGAAGTGGCCCCAGGAATTCTTACATGCCAGTGGGCCTTTGATTCTGATCTCTCTACTCCCCCATCATCCCATCATCGAGATTCTCTCTGTCCTTGTCCCCTTAGTTTCTTGCCTGTGCAATCTAAAAGTCCAGCCTACATCTCCCTGTCCATCCATTGGCTGTATGGCAATTCTTTATTACCAAGCAAAGCCAGCTCAAGGCAGGGATTCTCAGTGTCTGGAAGTCCTGCTATTGGGAGATGAATTAAGACAAAGCATTAGAACCAATGCCCAACAGAGAACTCTTGCAAGTTGTCCTCTGACTTCCATACACATGCTGAGACAGAGACAGACAGACAGACACATGCATGTACACATACACTATAAAAATATATACACACTGTGAAAATATAAAAGAAATATGAATATCAAAAATTACCTGAAAAGTCTTTAACTATCTAATGTGTGTGTGTGTGTGTATGTTTCTGTGTGTGCACACATATGAACAGTGCATATGTGTACATGCATATGTATGTATTTGTTCACCTGTACTTGTGTATGGAGGCCAGAGTCTGATATTGGGCTTCTTCCTCACCACAGTGTATATTTTGAGATAGGATAACATAATGTAATTTTGATATTGCAAAAATGAATCACTTTACTTCTGTACCTTTATACTTTCTAATGAAGCTGCTAGAGGGTTTATTTTAGAAATCACAAACATAAGTAAAACATTTGGAAAATGTGAGTCTCTCTCCTAATGACTGTAAAACTAACTCCCAGGATACAACCAGCAAGGCAACCTAGGAGTTCTGGAAAACCTTTGTGGTGAAAGAAGAAAACAAATGGAACTGTTGAGTTATGTACTATAACTGACTATCTGAGAGAATATTCAGAAGCATGGATTACTATCTAGAAAAATACTTGAGAATATATTCCTAGGAACCATAAAAAATGGGAGAAAATGCAGTGATTAAATTCAATCTACAAATGTCATACACATGTAAATATAATCAGAGGTCATTATTTGTTCTACAGTGATCAAAATCTTGAGGATTAAAGTAGTGCAAACAAAGAATATTTTTATAAGCAAAAATTGTGACCTAACTGTAGGAGATATGGAGAAGGAGACAGTGGGAATAAATTTCTTTGTATCATTAGAGAAATCGATCAGTAAGCATTACAGTGGAAAAATCAAGTCAAACAGCATACTTGATTTAAAATTAATGAGAGAATAATGAGAGAAAGCAAGAGAGCTAGAGAGCAAGCAAGAGAACAAGAGTCACACACATGCACACACACACACACAGAGAGAGAGAGAGAGAGAGAGAGAGAGAGAGAGAGAGAGAGAGGGAGAGAGAGAGAATGTGTAGAAATAAGACAAATAAGACAACTTTCAGGAGAAATAAGACAACTTTCAGGAGTTGGTTCTCTCCTTTCTCTGAGGTCCAGTGATAAATCTCAAGTCCTCAGACTCTCGGGAAGCACTTTTACCTCTTGTACCATATTGCAAAACTGAAAAAATTTAACATTTTAAATTGTGTGTGAGTGTATTTTTGCTTATAAAAATATTCTTTGTTTGCATTATTTTAATCATCAAGATTTTGATCACAGTAGTACAAATAATGACCTCTGATTATATTTACATGTGTATGACATTTGGAGATTGAATTTAATCACTGTGTGTGGTTCATACATATACATGCGTATGTTGTGTGTGCTCACCTGTGCATATGTGTGTGGATGTCAGAGTCCGATATTGGGTGTCTTCCTCTGTTGCTCTCCACATTGTAATATTTTGAGATGGGGGTCTTCACTGAAGCTGAAACTCATGGTTGCCAATGAGTCCCAGGGATCTGCCTGTCTAACTAAGCTGTCTCTTGAAAAACATTTGTAATAATTTTGACATGAAACAAAATCATGCAATGTCAAATTTTCCACCTGTGACACTATGTCAGATCTCAAGTTGTTTTAAATTTTGTAGCATTTTTAATTTAGAGTTTTGTTTTTGTTTTTGTTTTTAGATTTCTTTATTTATTATATGCAAGTACACTGTAGCTATCCTCAGACACTTTTTCTTCTCACGTTGGCCCTGCTCGCTGTAGCTGCCTTTAGACACCCCAGAAGAGGGCATCAGATCTCATTTACAGATGGTTGTGAGCCACCATGTGGTTGCTGGGATTTGAACTCATAACCTTTGGAAGAGCAGTCAGTGCTCTTAACCACTGAGCCATCTCTCCAGCCCCTAATTTAGAGTTTTTAAATTAAGGATGCTCAAACCAATAGGTATACATTTGGATATATATGTATATACACATTACTGTACTAAATTTTAGTGTCATATTAGGAAAATGTTCACGAGGTTGTGCATAACTATTAAATAACCTTTCATTTATGGCAATTAAATCAATCTTACAAAAGACAGATGTAAATTATTATGGTTTAATTTGAAGACAACTTGACAGGGAGTACAAGAGAACATATTCTGAAAAAAAAAATCCTATCTCTTATCCATGTATTTTCTTCTTTATCAGGTGCACTGAACCCTCTGAAAGCCAGGTTACCTTAATGTGTTGCATGGCAACCATATTATGCATAGGGCAGTTCGTGAAGCAAGCTTTGTACTGTAGTAGACTTTCCAGTGAGCATGGTGTCTATTCATGTAGTTGTAGCTGGTAAGAGGAGACAAGAGAAGGTCCTGATGTGCTTGAATAATATTCCAGTGGCTTAACTGGGCTTTTGCTCTAATAAGGGACCAAAATGTCTGGCTAGAATTCAGAAGTTGTTTGTGTTTGACTTTTTCGAGACTCATTGGTGCCTTTTGAAGTATACTGTTATATTTTGTTGGTTTGTTTGGAGACAGGGTTTTAGGATATATCTCAGGCTGATCTGCAATTCGTTATGTAGGTTCCTGCTTCTGCCTCCTGAGTGCTGAGGTTGCAGGTGTGTATACCATGCCTAGTCATCACTGTCACCTCTTTTGTGTTTTTATTTATTTAAACGTTATTTTATTTTTCTTCATCCTTGAAAATTTCACACCTGCTTATAATACCATACTATATAGTATGGTAACATCTATCTCTCATCTCCCTTCATATCCTCTCTAACCCATACATCCCTTCCAACTTCCTATCTATCTATCTATCTATCTATCTATTTATCTATCTCCTCAAGTTCATTTCTAAGATAGGATCTCATATAGTGCAGACTGGCCTCAAACTGACAATGTGGCTGAGGATTCTGACACTTCTGCCTCCGGCTTCTGAGTTGTGGGTTACAGGTAATCACATATGCTTTAATTACTGTCACTTGTAAAGATGCCTTATTAATTATAGCATTTTTGTTGTTTGTTTTTACATCTGGAGGTGCTGATAAATTTCATCTAATTCATTTTTACATATAATCACCCATAGAAACCTGCATGTCCCTTGTTCTTCTTTAGAAAGCCTAACATCAATTTGTCAGCATTTCATTGCCCAATATGCACATACCAGAAAACTCAACCATTGATTTGATCAATTCTGATTTATTTTAGAAAAGAAGCTTCAAATGGTGAGTTTGATAATCCTGCAACTTATCTGCAACATAAAGAAAACTAGAGAATAGCCTATCCTTTGAGCTGTGCTCACTCTACAACCCTAGCCCTGGAGATGCAGGGTGCTGTGATTCCCAGTAGTGCTGGAATTCCCTTCAGCATCCTTACAACTGACTTGCCTCTCCCTTGTTGACTTCTTTTCAATAAAGAAAAGATGTTAAGAGATGTTTCTAATGGCTGTGATTAGCTAATAATGGGCTCTGTTCAAAACAGAAATTGGTTCTGCAAAGGGGGCAACCTCTTTTATTGTCCTTGCTGTGCTCCTGTTGCAGCCTCAGCTTCCTTTGCTACTCCAGCTTGCTTCTTTAGGAAAGGTAATTACAGTTAGAATTAAAGTCTATGGACTGTGTCCCGCTTGCCTCTCTTCTGTGTGATGTGGAGGGGAGGATAACGCCTGTGCGTTCTCCTTGTTTAGAAGATTCATGTTTATCTAATGTGAAGTCAATATTATTGTCCGGGAAGAGTTAGGGGATTGCTAACGATCTACCAGGGAGTGCTCCTGAGTGCCCCTGCCCACGCTCCAGTGACTCAGAAACCACTTAGCTCACCCGGAGACCCATCTCCCTTCACACCTCAGCACAGCCCATCATGTACCTCATCTGAAAATGATCTGCAGTAAAATATCTCACAGAGTTTTAATGACGGGTAGGGCTGAGAGACATAGGGAAAGACAAGCATCGCCAATCTCTCCTCAAAGCCTTGATTCACAGACTGCCCACACACGGAGGAAGGGAGCAAGGGATACCAGGATGCTTCCTCTTTGCTAGGAAGTAATAGGAGCTGGCTGACATCCACAAAATCCCAGGTCTGCAACACACTCAAGGAAGGGCTCTCTCCTCTAACCTTTATGTTGAGATAGGGAGCATAATATAATCCTAATTTTATACTGAAGCTAAAAAGTGCTAAGGGACATAGTAATTATTTTTGTGTGTATTATGTTTAGCAATCCTGAGAAATAGAACAGGATGCTAGTAGAAGTGCATATGCATATGTTATAGTATCTGATAACACACACACACACACACACACACACGTATGGAATGGCTTATTTGGGTATGGAAACAGAAGCTTCCCAAATCTGTTCTGTGTGTTCTGTCACCTACAGGCTAGTAATCCAGGAAAAGGCTGGTGTTTCCATCTAACTGCAAAGGCAAGAGAAATACCTTAGTGCTAAGGCTTTGTGCTGTAGGGCCACCAGTTTGAAGAGTTCGCCTTTACTTACGCCAATGTTGGTCTTATATTCGAGACTTCTAACCAATCGTGTGATACCCACCCACACAGAAGAGGATGGTGCTTTACCCACTCAACCGATTCAAGTATGAAACTCTTTCAAAACCACCTCCATAGTAACACATAGAAAAATGTTTATCCAAATCTGAGGGTGTTGTATGAGCCTGCCAAATGAACCTATAAAATAAACTCTTTCTGTTGAGTGAGATGGTTCAATAGGTAAAACCGCTTGCCTCCAGAGCTAACCAAATGATACCTGACTTTTCCAAGTTGTTTTCTGACCTTCACAGATGAGTTATGGCATGCATTTACACACACACACACACACACACACACACACGGAAACACACACGGAAACACACACGGAAACACACTAAAATGTTAACCATCACATGTATACATATATGCATTCTACTTATACATGCATACAGATCTGATTTGTAGACATTAGAAAAGATGTTGATAGATTTGGAAGAATAGTCATAGAAGAATAAAAGTGAAAATTTTCTTTTAAGGTAGAGGACATGGTGCTCTAAGCAGAAATGTTTCCTCTTAACAAACAATGGTAGTAGGAACAGAAATTCTCTAGGGGAGTTGGTAGGAAAGGGGTTTCATGGGGACTTTTCAAGACAATGAAAAGAAAGTTAAGAGAGAACTCTTTGGGATAAGAAAAGAGAGTGTTCGATAGATCAGACAAATAAAGAAAATCTTCCCCTGTGGCCTCTGTGCCCTGAGTGATTTAGACCTGGCACCCTGAGTGATTTAGACCTGGCACCTTCTTTGAATTCTGCTGTTGTTGCTTGTGCACAGGGGATTTCCCAGCTTCTCCCTGGCCAACCCACTCCAGGGTCTGTCTGCACATTTTGCATTAATCATACACGCATGGCACTTCCTGTTTAATCGTCTGGCAATTATCTGGTTTATATCTTCTGTTTTCATCTCCTAAACAAGATTTGCCTCATCAGATCTTAAAATTGCATTTGACATGGTGACGAATAGTTGAATTATTTGTTCCCTACAAATGTAATTATTTACCATGTAATTTTCAGGAAGACACAGCTTCCAAGTGTTCATATAAGATTCACTGAGCAATTACCAGACTCACCACCATCCTGCTTTGCAGCTGAAAAGACTGCAAAGACAGCCATCAGAAAGATACTGATGGAGTTGCTGTCCACCGAGGAGACAATAGTGTGAGCGCGTAGGTGACTTCCTGCGAGCTGTCAGTCTGCTTTATGACTTTCTGGGGAAATCACTTAATTTCTCTTTGTGTCAGGCTCTTCAACCAGAATACGAAGTAACAAAAGGAAAGGGAGGCTCTGGTGAGGAATTAGAATGAATAGAGAAAAAATTGAGTATATGCAGTTTCCTTTGTTATCAGAAAAAATTTGCTAGTTTTGTGCAGTATTCCTTTGAAGAGTCAAGATTCTTCTCTGGGTAGGTAATTGGAAGACCCCACTGTAGACAAATCCTTTGACGAATATAAGGAATCTAGATTGGGATAGCCTTGTCTTTGGGGATGAGGAGATGTATTTTTGAGCTACTGAGAAAGTAGGTTGGAGATTTCTTACAGGCAGAAGTGGGCTGGGCGGAGAAAACATGGTGATGAAGAATCACGTAGCAAGTACAGAGTAGAATGTAACAGAGAGATGTAAAAAGTTTTATCTATCTATGTGTCTGTCTATCTATCTATCTATCATTTATCATCTATCTTTCTCCTTTCTTTCTTCCTCCCTCCCTTCCTCTCCTCCCTCCCTCCCTTCCTTCCTTTCTTTCTTTCCTTCTTTCATCTTTTTTTACACTCCAGACTTTATTCTCCTACCGCTCCAGTCCACACTCCGACTATTCCACATCCCACATCTCCTTCCCCTCACCCCCATCTCCAAGAGGATGTCCTCACACCACCCCTACCCTACCAGACCTCCCCACTCCCTGGGGCCCCAAGTCTCTTGAGGGTTAGGTGCATCTTCTCAGACTGAGTCCAAACATGGCAGCCCTCTGCTGTATATGTCTTGGGGGCGTCATATAAGCTGGTGTGTGCTACCTGGTTGGTGGCTCAGTGTCTGAGAGATCCCAGGGGTCAAGGTTAGTTGAGACTGCTGGTCTTCCTATAGGATCGCCCTCCTCCTCAGCTTCTTCCAGCTTTTCCCTAATTCAACCACAGGGATCACCAGCTTCTGTCTATTGGTTGCATGCAAGTTACTCTTTCAGCTGCTTGTTGGGCCTTTCAGAGGTCAGTCATGATAGGCCTCTGTTTATAAGCACTCCATATCATCAGTAATAGTGTCAGGCCTTGGGGCCTTCCCCTGAGCTGGATCCCAGTTTGGGCCTGTCATTGGATCTTCTTTCCTCAGGCTCTTCACTATTTTTGTTCCTGCAGTTTTTTCAGATAGGAATAATTCTGGGTCAGAGTTTTTGACTGTGGAATGGCAACCTCATACATCCACTCTAAAAAGTTTTATCTTATATTTGTGAGAAAGAAACTGTGGCAGTTATGACTGTTGAAAAAATTTCAATGCTATCATTATTAAACCACGTGTGAGATACCAGGTAAGTAACACCCCATTCCTTCTTGGTCACCATCTTTTCTTGTCTTATATTTGATCCTATGGGAATTCTCCAGAAGGTCTGCTTAAGTGTGGTGGGCATATGTGAATGACATGGGAAGTGTGCAAAGCAGCCAGACTTCAAGTACACAACTCATAAATGCCTGGGTCCTCACCTGCTTCTGCCATTTACTATCTCCCTAACCATGAAACAATGGAATCTCCCAAAGGTTTACGTGTCTACTTCGAAACCCCTTAGTAAAAAAGGATTATTGTCTAAAGAGGTTGTTGAATGTCAGAGATTGAATATCCCCAAGTTATTTTACTTTTACCACTTTGATCTTGCAACATTATTTTATGTTACAATATTTTTTTAAAATGTGTTTTATATATGAGTTCTCTATCTGCATGTATGCCTACATGTCAGAAGAGGTTATCAGGTCCTATCATACATGATCATGAGCTACCATGTGGTTGTGGGGAATTGAACTCCAGATCCATTGGAGAGCAGATAGTACTCTTGACTGATGAGCTATTTTTCCAGTCCTGACATTTTATAGGAAGCTTTTACAATAGTTTTTGGCATTGGACAGAAAAAGTAAAGATTGGACTTCCATCTGCTTGGAATTTAAAATTTAAATTTCCTTTAATTTAGTTAAGTTGAAAACCTAAGAACATCTGGTTAAAAAAAAAAGAACATCTGGTTGGTTAGATGATTTTATCCCTAAATGAAGATATTTGGCCTGATTTCTCTTGTTATTCCTTTCTGCAAGCTGCATTATTTCTTATTTGGCCATCAAAGGTAAAATTCGTCTAACTTTAATGGGTACAAGATTCATGAAAATAGAGCAGAGACCTGTTTAACAACAACTTGATTTTCTTAACACTATTGTACACACACACACACACACACGTACACACACACACACACGTATATCTCCCCAATACCTACTTTATATATTTTTATATAAATATATGTATATATGTGTATATATGCATGTATATATGTATAAAATATATACATTTATGCCTATATATATACCTGTATATACACACATATATTTATTTATAGTGCATATATATTTATAGTGTACATATGTGTTTTTATTTTTGCCTGTAAGCTCCTTGCTCACCTTGCTTTCTGAAACTGTACTTCACTGGCCAGGAGCTCACTCATTAGGCAAAGTTCACTAGCTGGTGAGTCTCAGCAATAGGTGTTTTTCTGCCACTATGGTGGACTTTTAAAATGTGGGTCCTGGGGATCTAACTTAGGTCTTTATCTCTCAGGACAGGCATTTTACTGGCTGAGTTGTGTCCTCCCTTACTACAACCGCATTGCCAAGTTAAACGACTTCTCCATAATAAGTCCATGGCTTCATCCATCTTTCAGCTCTGAAACACCACCACAGTTAATGTGGTTGATACCTTTCTCTCTGGCCTTTGAGCTCAGGAATTACCTCTTTCTGCTATGTTCTGCTATTTGGATAATGTTTCTTCCATATTCTTCAGTGCCTTGCTCTCTAGATTTGAGGGCACGCAGAGTCTAGTTTTCGAACTTCTCTTACCCATATTGAGTCCTTAAGGGGTTTTGTACAGGCTATGGAATTTCATCACCAGCTACAAACGTGTAAGTGTCCACAGTGTGTATTTCGGGCCCAAGCTTTCTTCTGAGCAGTGGAATCGTTTACTCAGCACTATGAACCTTCATTTGAGGTAGACATCTCACACCAAACACTTCCTAAATGAACTTTCTGATCACTGGCCTCTCTCCCTATAAGAAAATGTAGCCTTCTTATCCCTCCAGCCAATATTGCATTGTGTACAATATGTGTATTGTATATATACACAGTATATTATTTATGTATATATGTATATATGTATATACACATATAAGTACATGTACATATAATGTGTGTATCATATACATGCATATATATATGTATATATGATATATACATATATATCATATGCACATATGTATTATATATATATACACATATATATGATGTACACACACATATATGTATATGTATCAGCAGTTTAAACTCCTTTTGGACATCTCAAGAAATCTTTCTGGTCATCCCTAAAAGAGATACCTAGTGTTGTCTCCCTTCATATTTCTATATAGAGCTTTATCAGCTTTGGTCAATACATGTTTTTCTCTCATGTTAATAATTTCATTTTCCAAAATACACAAATTGATTTTTCCCCAAATCTCCAGTGTTCATGGTTATTGTAAGTAACAGCATCATCAAGTGTTGAACCCCTGGGCTCCTGAAGCTCTTTTCTAGACCCATCCTTTCAATTAATTTACTCTCCGTGTTCCTTGTGTTTTAATCAACTCTTGAAGGTTTTGACAGACAGTCCTTCCATCAAGGATGCCTTTTCTAATTATCTTCATGGCTTGTTGCTTCTCCTCTTTCAAGATTTTGTTCAATTCTTAGATGTCCCCATGAGACTTTTTCTGTCAACCTGATTTAAAATTTTAGCTCTAGTCTCAACATTTCTTGTCTCCCTCCCTTGTTGTAGTTTTTCACTGCTTATCATCTTTTGTAATATTATTTCAGTTTTTACTTTTTTCAATGCAAACATCCCGAGGACAGATCATTTGGCAGTGTGTTTATTGCCTTCTTACAAGGCCTGGCATAGGGACAGCTCAAATCATGAGCTTAATATGTACTTGTGCATTGAATATAGTTAAGAAATCAAATAAAAATCAGTCATTGTGTGAACATTTTGTTGAGTGTAAAAAGCTTGAAGATGGGGTCCTTGGGTTCTAGGAGTCAACTCTCATATTAGCCTTTGGGTTCTCTGCTCTCAGTAGTCATGGAAAATGCTCAATCTTTATATAATTTGCTAAGGAGGCTCACTTAGTTATAGTGGAAGAGAATCTCTATGCCTTTTATGAAAACTTTAAAAAAAATACTTGAAAAATGAAGAGAAATTTAAAATAAAGCAGGTGTGAGGACCACACTGTTTCTTCTTGTTGTGTTTACCCAGGAAATGTCTGTGTGGCCTGGGTGTTTTTATTGCAGTTCTGTTTGTACATACACATTTTCTCTCTGTGCAAATAGTTATTCTGGACAAGAGAATTTAATTAGAGAATAGTTTATCAGTCTGTTTGTGGTGATGCAATATTAAAATAGAGTAGAGAACTATACTCACCTATGTAATACTGAATAATCACATATTCATGGAAATATATACTAATTTTAAAAGATTTATTTTAGTGGTGTGTGTGTGTGTGTGTGTGTGTGTGTGTGTGTACACATGTGCAGGTGCCTACAGCAGTCACAAAATTGTGTTGGATTCCCTGGAGCTAGAATTGGACCTCTAGAATGGATGTGATCTGCATCACATGCATGCTGTCATGGAACTGAACTTGGGCCTTCTGCAAAAGTATCACATGCTGTTTATCATAGAGCCAGGAAACAAAACCCAAGACAAGAGGTTCAGAAGTGAGAGTCCCCAAAGAGATATTACCAATAACTCTCATTCATTTCATGTCTAAACTCTACCCTTTGATCAGTTTCCTACAGCCTATCAAATTATGAGCCATCTCTCTAGTCCTTATATGTTCACACTGTAAAGCTTCCAGTAGTGAAAGAAACAACCAGCGCTCTTTCCCTTTGGCTCTATACAGTCCTCCACATCACTTTCAAGAAACACATTTTTTTTTTTTCTTTTATTTCATCAGCAGCTGTAACTGTTTTACACGTTTGATTTTTTTCAACAATGTCACATTCAGGAAGACGAAGACTTCAAACATATTATATTTGGTTAGCAAACATGAAAGGCTGTGAGATAGCATATAATGCAAACTATTTTCAAATTGGATTTAGGAATTAGAGTGACAGAGGGAATGGATTCTAGGTTTGAAGAACAAACATTGAATGTAGCTTGTTCATTGTTGGCCACGCTGATTAGATTAAATGCCACATTTTAATGCACAGTTTAAATATTGGGCTTCAGCTTTGTTCTTTTGATTAAAGTTGTTTGCTTGGCTTTGATGATTAAATATGGGTTAATAAATATAACCTTTGTTTAATCTATTGTGACCATTTTTTCTCTTTGTAGATTGAGAAAAGGACAGGTAGTGATGATCTGGTAAAGCTGAATGATGGGGGAGGGTATATTCACCGATGGCGAATCCAGGAAGCAAAGGGAGGGTGAGAAGGACTGTTGAGAAGACATGATTTCTAACTAACTACTCTTAATGGCCCATTCTTTTATACTGTTTGCATGTTACTTTTCCATCAGCTCCCTGTAGTCTATCAAGTTATGAAGCTGCCTGTGAATGGAGCCATTAAGAAGATCAGAGATCTCATGACCCCGCCACTTCCTCAAATCCCCCCTTTGGAGTCTGCTGCACTGCTGACTAAGACTTCATTCACTCCACCTCAAGTGATATTCCAAATGCAAACCCTAGAAATTCTTTTAAATATTTTAATTTTGTTCTTTAATATTTTCCAGGTAGAATAGAATGAATATTTTACTTATAAAGAACAACAACAACAACAAAAACAACAACAACAACAACAACAAACAGGTCTCAGAAGCTCCCACAAAGTTCTAAGTTCATTTAGCAGTTATAAAAGGAAAGAAAAAAAGGAAGAAAAAAAAGGCTGATGCTTTTGACTTTAAATCTAGGAATGACCCATAACATTTCTGTGTTTAAACAACACGTGGGAAAAGTTTCAGGATCCATAAAATAAAATTATTGATTTTTCAGAAAATGAGATAAAATGGGAAAATAATGGAAGTTGAAACAATAGCACTCATCTAGAGAAATCCAATGTCCCCTCATATTTTTGCCATTATCTCTCCCATCTTTTGTTTGGTATCCATGATTGGTTGATTGATGATGGGTGAGAAAAGGAGATAGCAGAGAAGGTATTGCAAAAACTTTCTGCTCTGTCCAATGCTGTGTGTCAGCTTAGGAAGGTAGGAAGGGAGAAACACACTTTCATATGGTAGGGTTTGGGGTGAAAATGGAGACCAGAGACGCTCTCCAACTTACTGTACCTTGGCCACTTCTTTAGATCAGTTTCATGGGAAGTTGTTGATCTATTTCAAAGATACTTATTGTGTAGTTTCCTCTGAACTGAGACAATCTCTTCTAGGAGGGCATTGGAGGAGAGTGGCCATAAGATTCAGGAAACTAAGCAAACTCACAGGGCTCAGGAAACAAAGAAAACTTCAAAGATCACAGGTTCCCTGAAAAGACAAGGCAGCAGCCTCTGCACAATTGCTGGGGGAGGAGAGACTGTCTCAGGTGTCTCTAAGTGACTCTAAAGGTACAGCTTTAGTAAAACTCCAATAAACTCATTTGCTTAACTAGGTTTACATGGGCAGAATTCTCTTTTCCTTATCTTTTCTTTTTGGTTCTTTGATTGGTGGTGGATCTTCTGAGATGAATAGGTACATTGTTTTGTTTTATTTTGTATAAGAAGAGCAGCAGTTCTTATACATATTTAGCAAAGTGTGGACATCTGGTTAATTTTTAAAAACAAAGCAAGTGTAAGTGTGTGTGTGTGTGTGTGTGTGTGTGTGTGTGTGTGTGTATGCTTGCTTTTCCCAAAGAAGGAGTTTGGGACTTAGATCAAGTTCATGACACTATGAAAAAACTGAAAATAAAAAATAATGTGGCAATCTGTCATATAGAATTGGAAAAATAGGTGGGGGACTTTATACAAACGTACTTATATATAAACACATAGTGCATGTATGTTCTAGTTTCATTTCTGTTCTATTCTTTTCCCCCTTCCCCACTTCCTCATGCCTTCTTTCCTTTCTCAGATGAGGTCTTGTGTAGCATAAGATAGCCTCTAACCTATGGTGTAACAAGGAATGACCTTGAAATTCTGATCCTCCTGCCTCCATATCCCAAGTGCTGTGACTGCTGCATGCGTCACATCACCATGCCTAATTTATAAGATGCTGGGAATTGAATCTAGGACTCCACGCATGCTAAACAAGCAGTCTACCAATGAAGCTACATTCTGAGCCCAATATTTAACTGGGTTCTTTCGAAGGTCAAAAGATCTTTAATTAAAAGGATTACTCCATCACATACTGTACGACTAATTATTGGAACTAAATATATTGGAGGATCGTTTAGAATCCACTCAAGTCACAATTTGTCATTTTATCTCTACTCAATGTACTCCTCAGCTTAGCTGCACATACTAATGCTTGTGGGTTCTGCTCCATGCTTTTATATTAAAGTGGCTTTAGGTTATTCTGACCTGATTTAAGCCCTCATGTTCTTTTCTGAACATGACTCTAATTTTGATTGTTCACATTGTTCTAAGCTAGAGTAAATGCTCCCCAGAGATGGAAGCTATAACACTTGTCAAAGAGTATATGCCTGATTCATTGCCTAACCTTACAGTTCTTTGTGCCATGCTAAGCACTCCATGGGTTCTCAATAAATATTAATGGAATGGAATTGAATTTACACTTTACTCATTTCACAAATAGGTTACAGGAAGATTAACAATATCACAGCAATACTAGCAGGCTGAAGCAAAGAACAGCTGTGTACATCTTGCAATGTCTTGAATTTGCAAAATAAAAGTGCCATATTCTGGAAAAATCTAAAGTCAGAGAAAAAATATTTTTTCCTGTGTTATCTACACTTATTGCATGAAAAAGATTTGTTCATTTAGATCATGATTATTAATGCTCCCTCATAGCAAATGAGCACAAAATACCCACTGAGGATTTAATAATTTTTCTGTACATCTTCTAATTTTTTTGTAAAATACTTTAATTTTAAGTATGTGCACAAGTGTGCATGTGTATGTGTGCGTGTGTGTGTTTGTGTCTGGGTATATGCGCATGAATGTAGGAACCTACAGAGAGGCCAAAAAAGGCATTGGGTGCCCTGGAGCTGGAGTTTCAGGCTATCGTAAGCTGTCCCAACATGAGTGCTTGGGACCATACTCAGATGCCCTGCAGAAGCACTATGTGTTCTTGACTACTGAGTCACCTAATTAGTTACTTTCTTAGTGAGGGTTTCTATTCCTGCACAAACATCATGACCAAGAAGCAAGTTGGGGAGGAAAGGGTTTAATCAGCTTACACTTCCACACTGCTGTTCATCACCAAAGGAAGTCAGGACTGATACTCAAGCAGGTCAGGAAGCAGGAGCTGCCATGGAAGGTTGTTTCTTACTTGCTTGCTTCTCCTGGTTTGCTCAGCTTGCTCTTTTATAGAACCCAGGACAAATATGCAGAGTAATATGTTAATGATCCATGTCACAATGTAAGGCTCTGGTGGTCCCTGGTTGGTGGTACTCTTCTGGGAGGTCAAGAAACCTTTAGGAAGTAGGACCTTGTTGGAGCAAACATGTCATTAGGGGAAGGCTTTGCAGTTTACAACATCTTCCTGCTTCCAGTTTGATGTTTGCTTCTTGTTTGTGGTTGAAGATGTGCTCTCTCAGTCTATTGAACACTTTCTTAGGCTGGGAGTTCTGGGGTAAGTGTACGGCCAAAGATACTTAACTTGGTTTCTTTTCTGTACTTTGATTTATGTCTTGAAATAAAGTGAAATTGAAACGAGTCCCCCCTCACTTATGATCATCAAAATTTTATAAACACTGCTTTCAATCGTTAGCTACAAACATTCTCTGTATCCTGGTAAGGAAGCTGACCTGCTTTATAAAAAATATTACATGTGAGAACCCAACGCTCAGGATATTCTCTCTCTTTTTTAGTTTTGTATTTCAAATAAATACACCATTGCTAAATTCCTTATATTTGTTTTGTATTTTAAGAGCATTGAGCCCCTTACTCATCAATCACCTGAGAATTCTAAACTAATACATATTTTCTCAATTAGTAGATATGCCTAGTAGAAAGTATTTCAGGTTAAATAAGAATTGAGAAAAGGCACTATAGCCTAATTTTGTAGATTAATATTCCATTTTTATATTTAAAGTGTCTGAAAAGTTTGCCATAAAAAGTGAAATTGCTTCTATAGTGTATAATAAAGTGAACACTTTATTATGAAAAACTTCACCTGAGACTTGTTGGTTTGAGGAGTGTTTCTCTAGGTTCAAAAACTCCAGTTCCATAATGGCAGCAGTTGCAAGCAGCGCAGTGAGCAGTAATTCAACTGCTCTATTACTTCAACTGAAAAAATTAACTACTCAGAACTTCCATGACTTGTTCTGGCCAATTATATCTCCTAATTTCAAAATATCTTGTGATAGCTTGAACAAGAAATCCTCCTCACCAACTCCTATATGGGAACTACTGGTCCCTGGTTGGTGGTATTCTTCTGGGAGGTCAAGAAACCCCTAGGAAGTAGGATCTTGTTGGAGCAAGCATGTCATCAGGGGAAGGCTTTGCAGTTTACAACATCTTCACACTTCCAGTTTGATGTTTGCTTCTTGTTTGTGGTGGAAAATGTGCTCTCTCAGCTTCCTGTTTTGGTTGCCCTGCTGGTCAATTGTTTTCATGTCTCCCTTACCCCCCAACTAGTATATACTGCTAACCCTCTGGAACCACAAACCAAGTTAAACTCTCCTATAAGTTGCTTGTGGAAATGGTGTTTTATCATAGCAACAGAAAAGTAGCAATACATATCTTATTTTTACTGACATATGTAAACTGCACACATGAACAGAATCAGTCATGCCACTGAATCCATAATATATAATGTGTACTAATCAAATCCCACTGCCGTCTAGCCAACCCTCAAATTCTGAACCTCTAACAGTAATTTTCTGTCTTGAGGTTGTCTGTCAGCTTTTTCATATGCCAGAGAACAAATGTGGTACCAGTCGTAGTTTTTCTGAACCTTCCAAGTTGTCATTTTTCCAGTGGAAGTCATAGAGCAGTTGTATCACTGTTTGTTGTACCGTTTGGAACTGCTGCCAATATGGGAGCTGGCATTTCTTGATTCTGGGTTGCTTTATTACACAGTTGCACCACAATGCCCAGCTTCTTCTTAAAAAAAAAAAATTCTCCATTTAGAGATCACATTTACTATACTACGTAAGAGATAAGATGAAGGAAGATGTCTTATTAGTTCTTTCCCTCACCCAAAACAGTTCTGAAGAATAAATATTCACTTTTCATGCCAATAATTTTAAAAATGAATATATTATTTATTCTTTAAAATGGTTCATACATCTATAAAGTATATTTTGATCATATAATTTTCCTATTGCCCTTCTCCCTCCCCACATCCAAACAGATCTTTCTTCCAAGTTCATATCCTTATTTAGCAGGCTATTGCCTTAATGGCTCAGCTACCTCACCAATCTTATGTTGGCATTAAGAAAGCAGAAGCTCAGTGAATTCAATTGGTGTTGCTCACAATTACACACAATGACAAACAGGTGCTCACTGGTGCAATAGTGGTATGAATGCTATGGGTAACTAACCCCTTTAAAACTTTTATTTGAGGCCTGCTCTATATGGGAGATTTCATTCCTTGTGCTGTAGCCAAAAGCCCATTTGGCACAGAAAATTATAGACCTTGGTGGGAGACCTACAGTTGTTATTTTGCTAAACAATTATGCTGCCAAACTACCTTCTAAATATTCTTGCATTATTTTAAAATAGTGTTTTAGTTAGGGTTTTACTGCTGTGAACAGACACCATGACCAAGGCAAGTCTTATAAGAATAACATTTAATTGGGGCTGGCTTACAGTTCAGAGGCTCAGTCCAGTATGATCAAGGCAGGAGCATGACAGTGTCCAGGCAGGCATAATGCAGGAGGAGCTGAGAGTTCTACATCTTCACCTGAAGGCCACTAGGAGATTGACTCCCAGATGATTAGGAGAGGGGCCCTTTTTACCCACCCACACAATGCCACATTTGCTCCAAAAAGGCCATACTTCCTAATAGTGCCACTCTCTGGGCCAGTCATATTCAAACCACCACAAATAATAAACCAAAATAACGATGGTAAGTTTTGATGGATAAGAATCATGTTTTATTTTCTTATTGTAGAAATGAAAGGAAAATGTTTCATTACTTTTGAAGTAAAAATAATTTTATCCCTTGATAAGTAGAATTTGAGTTTGAAAACTTGTAAAATATAGTATTTAATAATTTTTGATAATTTCAAGCAAGGTATTTTGATCATATTCATGCCAACTCTTCCTCATAACTTTTCCCAGATCCACCTTTACCTTTCTACCTCTCACCTTCCTGATTTCTGAGTTTTACATAAAAAATTAATAACCCATTAGGTCAAATTTGTGCTGCTTGCATACTCTTTGATGTGAAGTCATCTATTCGAGCATGTCAACTCAATCCTTTAATGAAAACTAATTCCCTTCCCCTAGCCACTACCAATTATCCATAGAAGACTCCAGGTAGATTCTCCATGGTTTTCTGGATAATAGAAATTAATTGAAAAATACCACACAATAAAATTCTACTTTTTAATGATGGAAATGCATAGACAATTTATGTTAGAAGTAGCACAACATGGATAACTCATATGGTATTTCTTCCCTTTATAGAAGCTTAAAGAAATATAAACTAATACACAAATATACAACAATCTTCACAGTCATGTTTTAATAATCAATTATGATGGAAATCTACATAGATATTTTTCCATATACTTTTCTTCTTTATTTTAAATTGTAATGATTTTTCAGAACCCAAAGATGCAAACTATATTATATGGTGTTAGTCCTTTAGTTTTTTATTTTAAATTGTCAACTGAAGTGCCAACCCCTTCCCCAGTGAAATAGCTATTTTCAAAATTTTACAAGTCTGAATAACTGATTAAAACTTCTGTGAACTGCTGAAGTGTTGTAGATTAGAGACTAGTTATCTTGGGCTATCTCCTATTAGACTGTGTGTGTGTGTGTGTGTGTGTGTGTATGTGTGTGATTATGAGGTAAATCCCTTTTTGGTACAAACACATACTTAGCTTCCATCAGTCCAAATGCTAAGAGTGTCATCAGGCAGCATCTGAGGCCCATAGCAGAAACTTACATTTCTCTAAGTTCCTATCCAGTGTTTCTACCAATATATGGAAAGATGCATTCATGTGTCACTTTCTTTGTTTTGTTACTATATGAATCTAATAATATACTATACACACACACTAAATGACTATTTAAGAGTCTAGAGATAGCCCAAGGTAATTAGTCTCTAATCTGAAACATTTCAACTCATCACAGTAAGAGAAGATTTAATCAGCCAATCAGCTATGTAAAAAGTAGAGCATTGATGCTGTATTAGGGATGGGGATGGGGATGGGGATGGGGATGGGACTTGAGTTGACAATTTAAAATACAGAACAATCTTAAAAAGTACAGCATTGGACCACAGTATTTGTTGTAACCTGAATCTGTGTTCCATGGCCATGTCATTTCTTTTAGCTTCAGAATAAAATATCTCCTAATTCCTTTGAGGGGAGAGATGTGGTTTTACATCATCAAAGCACAAGGCATGCCAAAATGACCTTTCTGTACATTTCTTGAGTTAAGCTCAAAGCTGTATACTTAATGCTATTTTAGTTTTGACAATTCACCATAACTTCAGGCTATGGATTAGTTTCTAGGCCTATTAACTCTGACTCGAGTGTCTTGGGTTCACTTGGAAATAGAAATATAGTATCTATCCTGCTTCTCTGAGAGATCCCTGAGTACCAGCAAAGGTTGTTCTCTTCAGATTTATGTTTCACCCATTCAAAAGATATTTAAGACGTTTTGATTCTCCTCTGTGCAGGGGAATAACAAAATGAAAGGGAGTCATTGGCCTTCATGAAATATCTGCCCAGTGGGGGAAAATGCCCATTCAAAGAGAAACAAACACACCATGATACAGGAACGAATATAGTCCCTTTCCTCAGACAGGGGCAGTCATCAAAGACTCCAGAAGAGGTTATAACTCACATAAATGTGACAGATGAGGCACAGTATTGATAATGAGGACAAGTGAGACTTCTAAGTAAAGCAATGATCATGGAGTTTCAGGAGTATGAACTCTAAGAGGCTGCAGGACTAGCTGCCTGTGTGTAGCTGCCTGCCATCTTAGTGAGTGCCTTGTGAAAAGGAAGAAGTATGGGGCTTGGGTAGTCCTTATGGACAATTAAATGTTGTTCTCCTTATAGAGATAGGGGTCAGGCTTCTGAATTTTAACGGAAGGGAAGAGAAAATGATTGCATACCAAAGATTGGAATATGCAAGACAATTTAACCAATAAAAATATATAAATATATATAAATATATACTATATATATATATATATATAGAGAGAGAGAGAGAGAGAGAGAGAGAGAGAGGGAAAACAACGATCATCCCAAGAAGACCCACCATTGAGAATATTTGCATATGATAATGCCATCAGGACTCATGTAATGTCACTCTTACAAATAACTATAACCAGAACCTCATATAAATTAATAATTTTGTCCTTAAAACATAATCAACTGAAATACCCTGGATTTTCCAATTGTTCTATCATGAAGAAATTTGTTGAGTTTGAGCTTTAGAGTTGTTCTCTAACATGATGGAGTAAGTTCACAAAAGATTTTCAACAAACCAATAGGAAGAGAATGAATCAAAGAAAAAAGAAGGATAGAGGTCAGTGGTTGATTGAAAGTTGCATTTTTCATGTCAAAAATAAAGAGTTCAGGGAATTTGACCTTATGTCTTATGAAGTTTATCAAAATTCTCAATGAGCTTTTAGCATCTTAAGCAATCTCAAGTAACTGTCTGTGGAAAATCACCAGGAAGCTGCATACTATGTTAGGGGATATCAGCTTCAGTGAATGCCCACTGACACATTCAGAACAGGCTGTCATCTCTAAGGGAACAGTGTTCTAAGTGACATTATAAGTTTGACAAGGATTTGCAGTTATGGTCATTTGTATAGTGGATATTAGTGAAACAAGCATGTTCCAGTCTCCATCTCTTCTTGATACAACTGACTGAAGAATATATTAGTAAATTGTAAATGAATGATTCATTTTGAGTTTTCTAAAAGTTAAGAGAACAAGCTAGGAGAGATGGTTCTGTGGTTTTAAAGTGCATATTGCTTTTACTGAGGACCTGAGTTCAGCTCTAAGTCATCACCTTTGGCAACTCACAACTGCCTGTAATTCTAGCTCCAGGGGATCCGACACCCTCTTCTGGCTTCCATGAGAATCAATACATACACATACCATTAACTCCACATTCACATCCATAATCTAAAATAAAATAAATATTTTATATATTTTATATATTTAAATGAACTTTAAAACATTAAAGCTGAATTTTTATAGAAGCAACTTGATAAAGTCTATACTAATATTAAGGAGATGTACATGTTTGTTGTTGTAAATATTCAATCTCAATTTGGAGTTCCTACCCCACCTTTGGTCATTCAGTTCCCAGATAGAAGACACACAACCTTTATATTTATAATAAGCCTTAACCAGCACTAGACCTGGGCTGATATCTACCCTCTAAGCTGTTAGAATCTATTTCCCCATCAATAACACTGAATTATAACTTGCTATGTTCCATTGTGGGCTGCTCTTAATTCCAACTGGTCAACTCTCATGCCATGTAGTCCTAACAAACATAACCCATGGCATCTCTCCTTTCTTCATCTTCTCTCCACTTTCCTCATACTCCAGACACAGGAACGCAAAAATCTCACCTGTCTCTCTTCTGCCCTGCTACGGGCTCTAGGCATCGTTATTCACCAACCAGGGATGACTTGGAGCAAGGCTACATAGTATCACTTGTGTACCAGCAGATTCTTTCATTCATGGGCACAAACCCACCTTCCTTGGGGACCAGTATTTAGCATTAGCACTGCAATACATAGCAAAAGACCAAACCTCAACACATGTTTATGTGTTCTTATATTTAATATGTTTAATAAGTTATTCTTACTTAAAATCTCAACTATGTGCTAGCTTTATCTGTCTGAGCCTCAGGTTGCAAAGATGACGTTGTAATTTCTCATGGATGTCTGATAAGTAGAAATGTCTAAATAGACCTAGAACCCAGGCATTTCCAGGGCAATGCTACTTTCCTTGCTTGGCCCTGGATTCTTTCTCTCACAGTTACTTCTTTCTTTCTTTTTTTATTTTGAAAAAATAAGTCACTGAAAGAAGCCTTTATCCTCAGAGGCTTCTATAGTGGGTGTCTTAGTTTGGGTTTTATTGCTGTGAAGAGACACCATAACCTAGGCAATATATATATATATATATATATGTATGTATATATATATATATATATATATATATATATATATATATATGATATTCTCTTTATTTACATTTCAAATGCTATCACCTTTCCAAGTTCCCCCATCCCCCTATCCCCTCCCCCTCCTCTTGCTTCTGTGAGTGTGTTCCCCCACCCACCCACCCACTTCTGTCTCCCCACCCTCGAATTCCCCTACAATGGGGCATCGAGCCGTCACAGGACAAAGGGCCTTTCCTCCCATTGATGCCTGACAAGGCTATACTCTGATACATATGCAGCTGGAGCCATGGGTCCTTCCACGTGTACTCTCTGGTTGGTGGTTTAGTCCCTGGGAGCTCTGAGAGGTCTGATTGGTTGGTATTGTTGTTTTTCCTATTGGGTTGCAAACCTCTTCAGCTCCTTCAGTCCTTTCTCTATCTTCTTTGTTGGAGACTCCATGCTCAGTCCAATGGTTGGCTGCGAGCATCTGCCTTTGTATTTGTCAGGCTCTAGCAGAACCTCTCAGGAGACAGCTATATCAGGCTCCTTTCAGCAAGCACTTCTTGGCATCCACAATAGTGTCTGGGTTCTGTGACTATATATGGGATGGATCCCCAGGTGGGGCAGTCTATGGATAGCCTTTCCTTCAGTCTCTTCTGTACACTTTGTCTCTGTATTTGCTCCTGTAAGTATTTTGTTCCCCTTTATAAGGACCGAAGCACCCACACTTTTATAAAGGAAAGCATTTCATTGAGGCCAGCTTATAGTTTTAAAAGTTCAGTTTATTATTGTCATAATGGAATCATGGTAGCCTTCAGGAAGACATGGTGCTGGAGAAGGAGCTGAGGTCTGAAGGCATCCAGGAGACTGTTGTCTGCAGCAGGAGGTCAGGAGGAGGGTCTCTTCTGTAGTGGGCAAAGCTTGAGCACTAGGACACCTCAAAGCCTGACTACACAGTGACACACTCTCTCTGACAAGGCCACACCTATTCCATGAAGGCCACACCTCCTAATAGTGTCACTTCCCATGGGCCAACCATATTCAAACCACCACCATGTTTGTTGTAATTGGCTATACTTTTGTAAGGTTTTATTATGTGTCAGTACTAACACAGACATGTTCACTCTTTTTTGATTGACCAATATTTACGTAACTGACTACTTTGTGTCAGCCACTTGCTTTGTGACCAACAAGTGATTTAAAAAAAAATAAGAATTGCACAGTGTTATGCTTAGTAAATTAATCCATTTCCCATACTATGTAATTCTGTGGAGGGCCTCTCCATTCAGGCCAATTTCAGGACATGCTTGTACATAGCATAAAAGAACAAACTTTGCTTTGAGATTATTTTGAGAAAATATGAGATTAATTGAACATACTTAGATATTTTATGACATAGAATACCACTAACGTTACAATGAAACATTATTAAGCAATAAAAAAAAAGTAATCAAAACTCAGAGGGAAGGGGGGTCCTCATTCTAGTATCCATTATGAACAATAATACTTCAAAAAATCTGGCTAGTATGACACAGTAAGTTTTCTATGAAAGGAGTGATAGAGACATTAATGAGTTGGTGATTTCCTCTTAAGACTAATAAGTTTTGAGATGCACTAATATCTCACAAAATTCCCTATATCCTAATAACTTTATTGTCGTCTATGACTAAATAATGTCATTAAAAAGGCCTTGGGAAATGCCTTTTGATGAGAAAATATGCAATTAATATTCTAAAAGAGAGGTCGCACATCATTAAAAGCATATTTGCAAAGTCCTTAGACAGAGTTCAAAGTTAGAAATAAATTGTGATGCCCAGTTCTCTGATTAAAATTTATCAGAGACAATGCATTAATTTAGCTTATATTTTAAGTCAGCTTTATTCTTAGTAATGAAAATCTCTTATCAAATACCCTACATAAAATTGGAAAGATTTGGCAAAAACTTTTCTTTCCTTTTTTTTTTAAACTATCACATTATCTTTCTTGATACTGTAGCTAAGACAAATTTAAAACTACTTGTAGTTTTCATTAGTCTGATAATGAGGCTTTTTCGTGCATTTTAGAGCAGAGGGTGTTATAGCATGATGTGCCAAACAGAATTTCAATGTTCTTAGTGAGTCTAATGATAATGTCACATTTAGAAGCAGAGAGAGCGACTGACTGGATTCTAAGCAGAGCAATTTTCAAACCTAAATTTTAAGTCAAAGCTCACATTGCAATCTTCTGCTATGCTCTAATGCAGCTTACTAGCATCTAAATCTAGCCATGCTGGTTTTCCTGGCCACATCTGCAGAAGGAGAGATCTCCTTCCATAAACACATTTTCTGGTAAATTGTTCTGACTTCCCAGTTTTCTTTTAAGGGGAAGTGTCAAGTGGTCAAATTGATGCTATTTTGACCCCATTCACAATGATTGACATAAAGACAAGTCACTCAAAGAAAGAAGTGGACCATTTAACACATTCGAGAACTGGAACCTTAAATATATGTTAAGATGCTTAGATTTGTTAGAAGAAAAAGGATCCCTGCCTTGAAATTTCAATGCTAATTATTTTGGACACTATATGACTATGAGGAAGCAGAGAGATGGAAGACTGTAAGAGAACCAGAGGCAAGGGCCTTCACTGAGCGAAGTTAACACAGAGTGGCTATGCCTGGCTGAGGGCATCTTGGAAGTACCTAGACCAGTCTTCTCTCAAGCTCTGTTGTGTCTATGCCAGCTCCTACAAACACACACACACACACACACATATGTGCACACACACACACACTTACACACACTACATTACTGATTGTGCTATTTTTTATAAATTTTTATTGATTGGGAATTTCACATTATGAATCCTGAACATAATCTTCCCAGTCATCCCAGGTCAGCCCCATCCCCCACACCCCACAGAAGAAGAAGGAGGAGGAGGAGGAGGAGGAGAGGAAGAAGAAGAGGAAGAAGAAGAAAAAGAGGAGGAGAAACAGGAGGAGGAACAGAAGGAGGAGGAGGAGAAGGAAGGAAGGAAGAGAGAGAGAGAGAGAGAAAGAGAGAGAGAGGGAACAAGTCCAATTTGTGTCTCCCCCATGGTCATGCTCCCTGTGGCCATACCCATTAAAGAAGACTAAGTTCTTCCCCAGCCCCCACTCCTGTCAGAAGCCCTGAATCATGGAGAGCTACATTTTAGCATCTTATCACAATTTTTAAAATTCTCTTACATGGCTTTCTGTCAAGACTGTTAATCTTTTTTTAGGTTGGGGACCTGGGGTAGAGTGGAGGTATGGATTACCGCAGAAGTCTTCTATGTTCCTCTTTCTTAACTTTGAGTCTGCAGTCATAGATGCCACTGCAAAAGTAGCTTTCTCACACCTTACAGTGAACAGAAGCACAAATTATGGACTTCCACATGGTTTCTGGTGACAGCATAGACCACAAACTTCCACATGGTCTCCCACATCAGTATGTGACATGGACCTCAGTATGATATCTGGTGGCAGTACAGACCATAGACATCAACAAGGCCTTCTGTTTCAGTATGGGCATAGGCACCATCATAGCCTTTGGAGGGAGCATAGGCCCCAAACATCAGCATGACCTTGAGTGGCAGCACAGGCCACTCACATCAACATACCCCACTCCCAGCATGGCCCATAGATACCACCGTGGCTTCAGGCAACAGTGAGATCAGGAGCACTCAAGTGGGCTTCCACAGTAACATGGGCCATGGACATTAACAAGGTCTTGGCTACAGTAGACCATGGACTGAGCATAGCCCTCAGCTACAACATGGTCCATGGACATCCGCATGGTCTCAGGTGGTTGCACAGCCCACTTATATTGGGCTTCCACATGGGCTGAGACAGCAGACCACAGATACCAATGTGGCCACCAAGGATAGCATGGACCTCTTTTGAAGAGGTCCAATCCAGAAAATGAACTGTTTCTTAATCTTAGACATCCTGTTGCTCGGAACAGGGGCAATTGTTCAGCTGCTCAGAATGTTCCACAGCTGAGTTGGAGCAAGCTCCAGGCTGCTGCACACCACCCTGTTGGCTCTACTTAGCAAGGGGATATTTCCCCACCCAGTGCAGCCTTCTCTCACATCTAGAAGTACTATGGCACTGTTAGTTCCACCTCTCTCACTGCAGTCACTGATCCATTCCTCCATCTTTCCTACCTCTCCATTGCATATTTGTTTGTCACAGAGACATTGGAAACTGCATTTTGTCAAAAAAGTGTGTGTTGTGTGTGTGTGTGTGTGTGTGTGTGTGTGTGTATAGAACGCGCGCACGCGCGAAGTTCTATATACATACATTTATTGCAACGTTTTATTGGTCTGGTTCAAAGTTTCTGGTTTTGAAGCACTGTAAATACGGGATGACCATTGCCAACAGTCTCCTCGGATATCCTGTTGTTGCCCAGAGATAGAATGATGTTGCAGCTAAGCAGGGGTTCCAGGGGCAGGTTCTGTGCGTGCTACTGGCTAACACATGCACCTCACTCTCTCCCTTGACATCTGCTGCCCAAGGCTCGCCTGGCTGGACCTTTGTGATTGTAGACTGTGAAGAGTGCTGCTGCCCCACATTCTCCATCTCCCAGCAGGCCAAACAGCACAGGTCACAGCCATGGTGGCTCCTTCCTGGTGCCTCTTGGTTCTGGGGCCCTCCAGGCAGTTGTACATTTCCCTATCTTAGATGTAAGCAATTGGGGGATCATCGGGTGTTACCTTATGCTTGTAGTCTGCTGGCCGAGATGCTGCAGCAAAGAGTATAGAGTCTTCATTCTTCAAGAACTGCTCTGTTCCACGATAGTAATTCCAGATGTGAGAGAAGGCTGCAATGGGTGGGGAAATACCTCCTTGCTATGTAGAGCTAACAGGGTAGTGTGCAGCAGCCTCGAGTTTTGTGAGTCCACATCTTAGAAACATCTTCGCCTAAGACTTGCCGTACCCCAACTCCTACTCTAGTTGTTCTGGAGCTATTGCAGGCTCTGCAGACTCTTTTTCTGCTGCCATGTCATCCTTTGGAGCCTATGTGGATCTCTCAGACTCCTCGTAGCTCCGTTAGCTGCAGGTGCCTGCAGCCACCGCCATTTTTGTTTTCTCCCTGATTGCGCTGTTCTTATCCTTAAAAATTCTGAAAGAACCTATTTTTAAGTAGTAGTCCATTATCCAACCATTCATCCTTCCATCCATCATCTATCCACCCATCCATCCACCCACCCACCCATCCATCCATCCATCCATCCATCTATCTGTTAAGGAGGTACAAGAAGAACTTGATGTTGATAGCCAAGCACTATCAGTAAGATCAGTATGAATGAACTATGTAAAGGGTGAACTTATGCTGGAGATATAGTATTTCCTATCACTAAGACAAAAAATAAAAAGCAATTGCACCTCACAGTATCAGTCATTTATCTGTAATCACATTTTGCAATTTATTCAGTAGCTGAAATCTGGGCATACAATACAAACTATTAACATTAACATTCTGTGAATATCAGGCTTGGTGAGGTGGGAATAAAACAATTAGTGACTTTGGTCTTGATAAGAGGTAAAACCTTTCTCTCTGGGGAGAAATTCTCAGCATTGATGAAGGAGTAGCAAAACAGGACTGTTAAGATAATTCTGGAGGTAATAGAAATTGCAACTTTGTTGCTTATTTTAGTTGAAAAAAAAGTTTAACGTATAAACCAGAAGCTCCAAAATTTTTAATATGGTTGAAACCAGGGGGCTTTATTTATACAGGTTGATACAAGAAGGTATTCTGAAATTTAGAATACAAATTACATACCAAGTTGTTTTTTGTGGAGTCATTTTGAACATTAAACAGGAAAATCTCTCCATTGTATACACTGGGCACTTTCATTCAGACACTCAGGAGGAAGATTGCTGAGAATTCCAAGTTAACTTAGATCACAAGGACTATTCCAGGCTAGCCTGGTGAGTGATACAAACAAAACAATAATGTAGAATTGTGAAATAAAATAAATGGTTGCATATTATGCAACTTGAATGTCCACTTGGGAAAATTTGTAAATTACATGCATAAATTGCTCATAAATAGCAGCCTCACTCACAACAGTTTTAGTGTTCCTCCAAAGAGTGATTTTCAGTTCTCATTTGTAGTTAAAAAAAATACATTTATCTCATATACATACATACATACACATATACAAAATACACACCCATACTTTTTTTTAATGTTCTACAAAATGAGTATTTTACAAGTGAAAATATGCATGTGAATACATGTCTGCACATGTATATAGATCATTCTTACCATTAAGATCACTTGAAACTCCATCTCCAGATCTAACATTTATTCAAACATAAAAATAGAAACACAAGAAACATAAGATAGTTTATTATTCATTAAAAAAGTTGCTCTTGTTTATAGTCGCTCCTGCAATAATTTGTGCACCAGGATGCTAAAATCTTTGTCTGAACACAGGCAAGTGTCCAGCTTCCCCCAGGCAGTCACGACTGTACACTACTACTCATTAGAAACTTCAAATATTTGTAATGGAAACTTCTTCCTCCACTTCAGCATAACCCTTTTTCTAACCAGCTCCATCAAGACATCAGCAAAGACTTAGAGTTTTTGAGAGAGCTCCTAAGGGTGAATTTTCAATGTTATAAGTAAGGTTTCAGATAAGAATTTGGGAGTGTTTTGTGCTATTCTGGTTTGTTGTTTTTCTTTTATTATTATTTCGGAAGTCTGTACTCTAATGTGTGTGTGTGTGTGTGTGTGTGAGAGAGAGAGAGAGAGAGAGAGAGAGAGAGAGAGAGAGAGAGAGAGAGGTGGTTATGGGTTTGGATGGGCAAGGAGTGTTGAATGAGAGACTATTTTCAATTAAAATAGAGGGGTTGGGGTACATTGTTTTAGATTGTTAAAGAACTATTTCTTGTCTAGTGATATTAGTGTATACAGTTCATATTTTATTAAGTAAAGACTTTGGGATGAATGATTTTACTATCATCATTTTAGGGTTTTGTTTTGAGGAATTCCTGAATTTTGCCTTTTAATATTCTTTAAATTGAGAACAGTTATCCTTTCTAAGGGTCAAGTTGACCATTTCTAAGTACAAAACAGGTGCATTTAGCCTGAACGGGCATACTGTTTACTCATATTTTCTAACTTTTGGTTGTTCCCTAAAGAAAAACAAAACAAGCAAACAAAAGACAAAAAACAGCCATGCAAAGCCTAATTATTTTGACAATGATTCAGAAAATGTGCTACAGACAATAAAATCGTAAATAAATAATATACTAAAGCTGGGGTAAGCTTAAAGTTTAAGGTATAATATACTGCACTTGCATTCACAGGATTCTGGGTACAAATCTCAGCATTGCAAAAGGAAAAGAAAAAAAAGAAAAAAGAATTTGTCAGACCACAGATGAGTACCTACTTGACAATACAATTTATACATTCCAAATAACTTTCTTTATTATGAGTCTGAACTGTCTTTCTTGTTTAAAGTCAAGCAGGGTCATTTGTAGGAATCGTAGGGTAATATTACAAAATTCATTTCGATAAGTTGCCTGTCTTTGGATCAATAACTAAAACCATTACATCTCCTTAGCATGCTGGAGGTATTGGATATATTATATTATGCTCTTTCTTCTAAGTAAATAAGTATTGTTGCCATGGCAATGTCTCAGCCCCCTCAGCATCCATTTTTCAGAATCATCTTTTTGTTGTGATTGGATACTTGGATAAAGATTAAGTCTCATAAACGCCCTCCCACCCCTGTCAGCCTGGCAAGCATCCTGGGATATGTATGAATTCATAAATAAGACTGCAAATTACTTTTACTACTTTATTTTTTACTTGTGATGTATCTCTCCAGTGGAGCATCAGCTGTCAGAGTTGTTTCTTCCCTTAAAACAAGCCCACAGACTCTCTTCTCCTTTTCTTTTCTCTATATACATGAACACACAGAATAATGAGGCTCTGTTGTCACAGAAATCTACTTAATCACACAGTTCTTGTTTCTTAGGTTAAGGAAAAGAACATAGATATGTCAGGGGAAAAATTGAATTAAAAACTCTAGAAGCATATTGTCTGATTATTAGAACCCAGAGCTTCGGAGACTGCCTTTCTTACTAGAATTTGTGAGACAATTCTGAGGAGGTTTTCATAGATCTTCCAGGCAGAATGCTTATTTTGCCTGAAGTCTGAAATTGCAAATTGTTCTGCAATGTAATGTCATCGACTGCATATTGCTTCATGAGCGTTCCCTGAGAAATATCACTGGGAATCAGAGGGGCTATGAGTTCTGACTAAATTACCATTGTAACTCTGCCACGATCTTTCAGGAATTTGTATGACTTTATAAAGAGGCCTGTGAAATATATAGGGGACCACTGAGAAATTTTCCATGCCATAGTCACAAGTAGAAAATGGAAGTTTAAAATATCTGTAAATTATTTAATGTAGCTATTTTTGGAGTATTGCATATGTACAGGGTAACCATAGCAACTGATGTAACAAGTGAGGTATATGTAAGAAATTCTAACAAGGTAAAAGCCATTCTGTGATCAGCAGATCTTACAAGCCTTGGGACCCAGGCCTCAAAGTAACAAGAGAATCAACATAAAAACACTGGGAAAAACAGGCAAAGTATATTTATTTTTCTTTTGAGTCTTCTTATGATGCTAACTCCACTACGATCATAATCTCATCTGGAGAAAAAAATGCTGCTGAGTATTTAAAATTACTCTTAGTAATTTTCTACTCCTCTGATGTCAACAAGTTTTCATACTTCATGAGCCTTTTTCCAGAGTCTGTCAAACACAAACAGGCACACAACAGCACATAAATAAGCATTATAATCATTTGTTTAAGAAGAAATGGAAACATATACATGTCTATACATCACCTATTTTTTTCTTAGTTAAATGTATAGGATCCAGATATTTATTTCCCCACATTCTTCAAGTCCATAAGAATAGATAACTCATTTTTGAAATATATGTGTATATATATATATATAAATATATATATATATTTATATATATATATATTCAATTTACTTTACTATTCCAAATATATATATGTGTATATACATATGCATTAAATTTACATGTGTGTACATCATGTCATTCATGTAGAGGTCAGAGGACAGCTTGTAAGATTGAGCGCTCTCCTTCTTCCTTGTGAGCTCTGGGGATCAACCTCAGGGTTTTAGGCATTGTGGCACATGCCTTACCTTCTTGCTGGCCCACCATTCCACTTATGAGAGTTGCACAAATGGTATAATACAAATCTGTATACTTTTAGTACCTGTATCATTTTAGTTCCTTTGCTTTACTCCAAAGCAGTCTACCAAGAGTGGGACTGGTTAATCAAGGGCTCACTTGCATCTTCTTTATAATATATAGTTTGAGATGACTTCCTTAAAAAGTTTATCTCAACATCTCCCTTGACAAGTCAAATATGGGAAGATAGCTTTTGCTTTAGTTTTTATTCTTTTGCCCCCACTGGATATTATGAGACTTAAAAGGTAAACATTTCTGACCTTTCATGCAAATTTATCTCTCAGGATGAGTCATATTTGTTTGATAAATTAAAGTGTTAATTATTTACTTTATTTGTAGTGGTGTTGTGATGGCATCTTTTCATTCAATCATTTAGTTTTTTTCTCTTTGGCATATCATTCCTGCCTTCTATTTTCTTTTGTATCTTTTTTTGAATTGCGCAATAAAATTTAATATTGGGATTTTTAAACTTTCAGGAGCATAGAGGTTGCAAAAGACAGGGCTACATTAGGTCCATGAGCAGCATGTTTTCAATACATATAGCAGTGGTTTTATATAGTTTCTTCCTAGAGTTACCAACAGAAATAATAATAATAATAACAACAACAACAACAACAATAATAATAATAGTTGGTGAACTCAAGCCACACCAATCCATTCTCTTTCCTGAGCAGTCTCTCCCTCTCTCTTTCTCTGTCTGTCTCTTTCTCTGCTTTTCTCTGTGTCTCTCTCTGTCTGTTTTTTTTCCGACTCTGTCTCTTTTTGTCTACCTCTCTCTGTGTGTCTTTCTCTGTCTCTCTTTTTCTCTCTATCTACTTCTTCAAATATATTTGATATTTGATTGTTACCATTGCTATCCATAGTTCAAATTATATTTAGTGATATAAGCATACAGCTGTCTGCCTAAGGAGATACCCTGATGATAGCTGTACTGTCTTCCCGACTTGAGCTTGGCTTTATTGGGATATCCTTGTGCTTCAGAAGCCTCCTCCTGTAGTCAGTTGTACATCAGTGTTAGACCATGTGCATCTTATGCTGTAACCACTCCCATCTACATGTGCATCTCTGAGTTGCAGGGGGTGATCCCATCTCATTGTGCAGATGCTCCTACTTAGGAATAGCCTTCTAAACTGAATTAGAAAGAAATCTGTAAGTGGCAAACTTCCAGAATTCTTGAATAACAGCTCAGTCAAAGATGTTGAGTGGGACTGTTTTGCATATGTTGTGCAGAGCCTTACTTAGGTTTTTATATACAACAATGATAAAAACACCATGACCAAGAACAACATAGGGAGGAAAGGGTTTATTTCAGCTTATAGTCCATTATGAAGAGAAGTCAGGGCAGGAACTCAAAGCAGGAACCTGGAGGTAGGTAGGACCTGAAGCAGAAGCCATGGATAAATGCTGCTTATTGGCTTGTTCCCCATGGATTGCTCAGTTTTATTTCCTAAGTACCCCAGAACTACCTGTCCAGAGATAGCACTGTGGGTACACAATGACGAGGCCCTTTCATATTAATCATTAGCCAATAGAATGTCCTACAGGATTGCTTACAGGCAAGTCTCATAGAGGCATTTTCTCAGTTGAGGGTCACTTTTCCCAATGTTGAGTCTTGTGTCAAGTTGACACAAAATTGATACAGCTGGCATGGGATTTAAGTACTGCAGCCTTCCTCTTACCTAAACTTCCAGCTTTGACTGTTGCATTATTAGCCAGAGGAAACAAAGGAGAGAATTAGAAGGCTATACTTCACCATTCTTTCTTGACTCTTGTATGTCATACAGGAGACACTGTATTGTCCCAATGAAGAGATGGTCAGTCCTATGGATAGCCCAAACATTGCAGTCATAGGGCCATTGTGGTTTATGTCATCTTTAGAGGAGTAATCACAAAATGGAGCAACAATGCCCTTGGTTCTTATGTTCATCTCTTCACTCCATTCTCAACACACATTGCTCATATCAAGTCATTTACTTCTCAGAATAATCTTCCACAACTAGAGATCACAGCTAACTCCTTATGGAGAGTTGAGGCCCAGACTAGCATATCCTCAGTGGCAGGGGTTGGGACTAGGATTCAAAACCAAGCAGCCTTGCTTCAGTGCTGGGCCTGGGTCAGGACCTGACACCAGTCCATCTGGGGGCTGGCTGACGGCAAATGTTGGAAGGCAATTTGTGTTTCATTCAATTCATTTTTCCACCCCACAACCCATTAGTCCATTTCAGTAACATAGAGCCAGGTTTCTGTGCAGAATACATAGCTAAGTGGATTGTCATAAGCAGTGGTGGAGATTGCAGGAAAGGAGTATCAAGATGAATGTGTTTTCTTACAATCGGGCACTTTTAGGTAATTGCTAATAGTAACTCCAGGGTGTGAATGTGCACTAAGGTATTGCATTGGCATATGTTATCTTGAAAGCCCAGAATACATTTGAATTATTAATAGTTCTCTTAGCCACTATGACAAAATCCATGGCAGAAGCAAGTTGGGGTGAAGAGGAAATTGTGCTCAGGATTTCAGAAGAGAAGTCATTATGGAAGTGACAGTGACTGCCTCCATACTGCTGGCTTGCTGCATATCACACTTCCATGTAGTAGCCAGCAGTGCTGAGACCTGAAGCAGGCCTGGGCTTTAACCTTCAGCTCCATCTCTTGTAAACCATCTCAGCCAGTCATACCTTCTGCCCCAAAGCTTCTACAACTTCCCACAACAGTGCTACTACTTGGGGAACAATTATTCATAAAGCCTGCTGGGCGATATTTTATTTTAACTCATAATGACACTATGAAGAAGTACTATTATTCTTATGGACAGAGGACTAAAGTACTAAAAATCTGTTAAACTGATTCTTTTCAGTGTTACCTAGAGTCATGTGATGTGACAAGGTGTAAAACATTTGCCGAAGTTATATAATAGAAAAAAAGAAGAGGGGGAAATCTCTTGGGAAGATTATTTTTTTCTGCAATAGATCCTGAACTGAAACTCTATTGAGAGACATTTGAGAAAAGGCACAGGTTAAAAAACAAAACAACAACAAAAACCTCCCAAAGCAAAAAAAAACAAAAAACAAAACAAAAAAAATACAAATAATTCCAGGTGAAAGAAGGAAGAAAGGGGAGGAGGGAGGGAGAAGAGGAAGGAAGTGGGAAGAAGGAAAGAAAGGCTGAGGAAGGAAGGAGGGATGGAGGGTAGGTGGGATGAAGAGAAACGAAGCAAGGGCAAGTGAGTTCCACTGTGCTCTCCGAATGCAGGCCATTTCCCACCAAGCTACAAAACAATGAAGGATCGGAGAGTGGCTGAGAATGTCTGGAGGCTGCCTGCACTAATCAGCCGTCTTGAGTGGAGATAAGATAGCTCGCAGTGAGGAACAAATGAACAACATGTCATGCACGTGTCTTGAGTAATTAATATCACAGGGACTGGAGTGTTAGCATTATCGCCTGCCCGGCTCTTTCTATTTCCTCACTACACTATTAAGAAATGAATCACGCACACCTACATTGCATTTTGTCAGGATAATGATAAGCTCTTTTAGAATTACTCACTGTAAGGCTGGGTCAGCCACACAGACTGCCCTGTGTACCATGGAAGGGGAAAAATGTCCTTGTCACATCCTTATTGTGCTGAGAGGCATTCAGGGTGGAGAGATGGTTTGCTTTTTGCAAAAGGTGACAGTTTCTTGAAAAGCAGGACGTGCATCTAATGTGCTGAAGACTTCCATTCTGTTCCAGGCTCAATGCATCGATAGCTGTTGGATAAATAATATAGTCCATTATGCATGTTATTTAATTTTTTTTTTTTTTGGCAAAGGGAGAGATAACAGCCTTAAGGACTTCCCTACACCTCTTAATTAAAGATTTACTTCCAAAATGACCTCTAACAATGTTATTGTTGAAGTTAATTTTTTTCTAGAAAGGAGGTTATGGACATTTTCAAGAAAATTTGTAGAATGTGTGTGCGTGCGTGTGTGTGTGTGTGTGTGTGTGTGTGTGTGTGCACCTGCATGCACGCGCGCACACGTGCATGCACTGGGGCTTTTGGGCTGTTAAGGCTTTATTGTAAGTTTGCTATTATTTTAAATTCACAGCGGGATTTGTAACATGCATTTATGCATAGCAAAATAAATACACCGAGGGAGATAACTTTATTCGTATTGCTCTGTCCTAATTGGAAAATCACATTCTTAACCATGGAAGCGCTGAACAGGAGCAGCCGTCACTATTCTGTCCTTAGAGTTTCACAAATATGCCAAATATGCTCACGAAAGAGATTAAAGCAGGAAGCAACAGAAGTCACTGGTCACAAATTACACATGCAACAGCTCATAAATGTGTGTATTGTATGTTATAGTGAGGGCATATATAAATGCTTCCTTTGTTATACTGAATGTTTTCATCACACCCTACAACCAAGGGGTCAGGCTCCAGGATGATCCCCACACTGATGACTTTCTTCCTGAGTTTAGGAAATTCAGCTCATCAGTGCATTACACCTATCTTAAGGCCTGCTGTCTGAGGCCCATGCTGGTTGCTAGTGTGGGAGCATGGAAGAGAAATGACAGGTTGAATTATAATGTTCTCCCAGAGCTGGATATATGAAAACTAACCATCATTCTAAGGAAATGAGACAAACACCAGCATGGAAATAAAGGCACATGGTTGAGAAAGGAAGGAAGGTAAAATGTGACCAGAAGGTGCTGAAAGACCTCCTGGGGAGAGTCAAAATTGAACTTTTCTCTGTTTAATTTCTTCCTTTGTATATCCATTTGTTCAGGAAGGTCTTTCAATCTTTCTTGAAGTTTCTGTCATCTCCCTTTTGTCTTCCTCCCCTTCTCCCTCTCTCTCTCTCCATCCTTTTCCTATCTCACCTCTTCTTCCTCCCCTCTACACACCGTTGACTATTTGCTAGACTGCCCATATACGTAAGCCTACTTTTTGGAATTTGGTTTTCCTTCTGTTGTAGCAACATCTTTCAAGTAACTGCACCCAGTGTAGCCCTGTCCTATGTGCTGGAGTCAGTACAATGCATCCCTGCTGGATCTTACTTATGTCTAACCTTTTGCCTAACAAGACACTTCACATGTAAAAATAGAGATTATTTCTTCACTGGGGCTTCAGTAACTGCTCTGTACTAACAGAATGTATTACTTACTTTTCTTCTTGTTGACAAACTCAAATAACTTAAAGAAAGAACAGCTTAATTTGGCTCCCAATTTAAGGACACAGTGCCTTACGGTGGGAAAGGCATGCTGGCATGAGCACGTGGAAGCTGGTCATATGTGTTCCCAGGAAATGGAGAGAATGCTCAGCTGATTTCCCTTTTTCTTCCAGTCTCATTTAGTCTGGTGCCCCTGTTCTTGGGGGTGGTGCTGCCCATTTTCAAGTTGGGCCTTTCATTCTCAGTTAAACACTTCTGGACATGCCTTCCCAGTCATCTAGGTGATTTCAAGTCTAGCCACACTAACAGTGAGGCTTAACCATGACATAGAATGATTGAAGACTCAGCCTCAATCTTCCCTCCTACTCATTCATCACCCCCATATAACCAATATATCAATGGGTGCCCTCTACTGTATCTGCGAGTGGTTCTATTTCTAAAATCTGTGGGACAAGCAGATGTGGGATCTATCTGATGGACATAAGTCACTGCAGACAGACCTTTAAAAGTTGTGTCTTGGCCCCATTTTCTTTCCCATTCTCTGCTTCTTGGTCTTTTGTGGTCTGAGGACTCTGCTGCATGCTCCCTCTTTCAGGTTCACAGGGAACTGAACCCCTTGAAACCGTGAGACCAAGCAAGTACCTCCCCTCCAGCACATAGGACAGGGCTACACTGAGTGGCCTGGAGAGATGGCTCCTATTCTGAAGAGGCCTGCTATGTAAGGATGAGAAGTATGAGGGACTAGGTTAGGATCCCTACTACTCATGTAGAAAAAAATAACCTACAAATCGATTGTATCTTGTAACTTCAATGCTGAGAGTAGGTGGACAGAGTCAATGGAATCCCTTGGAACACACTGGCTGGCCAGCTAAGCTGAATTAATATTCAGTTAAGAGATGAGCATGAATACACACACACACACATGCACAAACACACACACACACACACACACACACACACACACACACACACACATTGCTAAACTTAAAGTTTCTTTCTAGCCACTCTGCTCCAAGCATGTTGCTACCTCCTAGAAGATTCTGAACTCAGACTCAAAAATAATTCTCCAGCTCAGGAAGAAGTACAAAAAGCACATGGTGCAGCCTACTCTGGTCTTAAGAGATAGTCTCTTCTCTTTTATGATCCCTAAACTTAAGACAGGCTTTCAAGTAGCAGCATTGCCTGGAGATTAGCTACATCTTTGCCATGCCTTTGATAAGGAGGGCACTTTTACTCAGTATCCTCTTGAAAGGATAAGGAATTGCCTTCCTCCTCTACCCTGGTTCCTAATTTCACGCTGCCTGGGCTTCTGCTGAATGCTCTCTTTCTCCTGCACACTAATTGCTTAGTTGCTAATAATTGATATCTTACAGAGGTGCTGGGTAAATTAATTGGGCAATGTTCAAGAAAGTATGTGATCCTCAGATAGAAGATGATATAAAATGAGAGTTTCCCTCATTATTTGCACTGAACCTTGATTTGTGCTTCTTTGTTGTCTTTATATCTCTACTGGACTGAGTGTGCCCCACCTGTGTGTGTGTGTGTGTGTGTGTGTGTGTGTGTGTGTGTGTAGCTTGCTAACTTAATTTACAGGCAGGCACAGAATGAAGTGAGCTTGTGGATATGACTTAAGAAGGAACCATGTGGTCACCTGAACTTGTAACTTCCCATTCTATTGTTCTTTCATGAGAGTGTCTAGTTATTCCTTTGATTTGTTTGTTCCTCTTAAAGACAAGCCTTCTCTTAGCATGCAAATAACTTATAAAAAGGGTTGTGTGAATGATCAATTCTGACCACTGCTAATGCCTCATTCTTTCTCCATTGTGAAGCAGCAGCCAGTGGAGAATTACAAGAGGCGAAGGGTAGAGGGATATTTAGAATATCCAGTTCTACAAGGACATTCACCTGTTACTCTTTCTGAGTGGAGCACAAGCCACCTCCTGGGGTTCTTCACATTCCTTCCACTGTCATGTGGTTCCCAGTAAAGTGATAGAAGTAAATGTCTAGATGATTCTTATGTTTATCAACCTTTAATGTTAAACCCATGGGATCATGCTTTTGAAATACGTATTTATTATATTGTATTTATGTATGCATTTATTTATGCACGTGTATGTACATGTGTGTGCTTCTGTGCACCTGTGCTATAATGTGCATGTTAAGATCTGAGACCAACTTACCTAAATAGGTTCTTTCTTTGCACTGTGTCGATTCTGGGGGTTGAATTAATGTTGCCAAGCTTGGCACTAAATGCCACTAAGTTCCACTATGAAGAAGAAAAAGTTCTGCAACATTCTTGATTTTGAAGTTTGACTTAGGTTTAGGTAGCACTCCATTATGGGAGGAGCACACTGTTCCTGAAAGAGACAGTCATTGTGTGCTCACTTGAGACGTTGTTTGGAAGCATCTCCTCCAGCGCTGCACTCCACAGATCAACTTCCTTGTTTGCTGCCCTTAGACTCAACCTGCCACGATCTTCACTTCTTAACAGTTTCAGACAGAACAAAACCTGAAATGCCACTTATTTTATGAATATAATCACTTATTGATTGCTCTTTTTCTCAGAGAAGTAAAATTGGTGTATAAGCATTTACAAAGAAAGTCCGAGGATGGCATTTATACCCTATATTTAGTTCAAATATATTCAAGCACATTTTGTTAAAAGTTGCATTTCAGGCATTGTGTTGTAGATAATCATTACTTTTAGAAAGGATTCATCATGCTGCTTCTGAGAAAAATTCTCGCTAGGCAGACAATATTTAATAAGTAAATCAATAATGTTCATTTCAGGGAAAAATTAGGTATAGAATATAGCTGGAGAAGATAATAAAACAAGATTGAGCACTAAATCTCAGAGCTGATGAACCATTAGAGATAATACGATTTGCTGTGGTGCCACGCAGTGGTACTGAGTACAAGCAGCTTCCTAAAGCATTGGGAATGCAAATCCAACCTGACATATCCTATGATTAAAAGACATGGGGAAAGAAGCCCTGTGTAATTGAATGTAACAGTTTTTACTCTGGCAATTTCCTGCTGGGGAAGAGAACTTACTGGGTTCACAAAAAGTTCTCTAGTGAGAATGTGCCTACCATGTGGAAGAGTGAATGTCTTAGAGGACTCTGATGGTTAGTTAATAGTATCAACTTCTTACATGCTCTAGAATGGTCTAGGAGAACCAAACCTTAGGAGGTCTTTGAGATTATTGTGAGATAGATGGGAAGGCGTGCCCTCACTATCTGCTATGGTTGCAGACTGATGGAAACAGCAACAGTGAGATGGGTACCTTATTGATCTCTCTCCTTCCTGGGTATGGGTGCTATGCCTCTTGCTCCCAATGCCACGCCTTCCTTGCCACTTCTGTGACATCAAACTGAGAACTCAAACAAACCCTCCCTTTTAAAATACTTGTTGTCTTGTATTTGTTCACTCACAGAAACTCCAAGAGAAAAGCATCTAATATCAGGACTAAAAACACTATTCACAAGTTCCAATAAATGTAATAAAATTCAATTAAAATTAAAGTTGGGATAACTCTTTATATTTCTTATCCTGTAATTTCTCTCCTTCTACCAGGGCAGCACTGTTGAGAAATCAGCTCGTTTCTCCTGGTCTTTTTTGTAATTCATTTTCAGACACAGTCTCAGGCTCAGAAGTTGAAGCTGGCCTTGTACTCTGAACATTCAGCTTCTACCTGCTAAGTGCTGGGCTTGTAGTCACAAAACACCATATACAACTAAGCCTGTTTCTTCTTAAATGAAGGAGCAGTTTGGCCAGTATTCCAAGCTGATATTTGTCAAAATTCTTTGTTTTCAAGGATAGAAACATAATGTACTATAACTCTCACCCCTACTATATAGTATTAAACCTCCTGACACTTGCCAACATACTTAATATGTATTTATATGTATATGTGTATGCCTATATATATACTTTATATGTATTTATATGTGAATGTGTATGCCTATATACTTTATATATATTTATATGTATTTTAATGTAGCTATTTTGTCTCACTTCAGCCCTTCCTCCCAAGATAAACAGCTGCAGATCTGCCAATAGTTTTTCATTTAATGTGAATTCCAGACTGTCACAAGCTTTTATATCCTGGACACGTTAACCACCAGAGATCGTGCTCCTAATTCTCATGTATTCCAGATTTCTGTCCACCGACAATCCTAGCATTTCCCCCATGTCTTTCGCAAACACTCAGAGGGCTGGCATCACTTCATTTTAACGTTTAAGGTTAGGAATAGGTTTTTGTTACATTTGTCTGTCTCTCCCAGTATAGAAGGTTAATGAAGAGGATAATGAATCAAGGAATAGGAATAAGGTTCAGTAGCTACATGGAACATTAAGGATCTGAGCAAAGGCAATTCCAGAGGTGGGGAGTTCAGCAAAATGCAAAGGCCATATGTTTGTACACTATGATTGTTGACTGACTTGAAAGAACCAGAAAAGTGATTTAGACATTTTCAACTTAAGTGACAAGGTTGAGTGACATTATGAGCTTGGAAATAGGAGTAGAGATTCATTGTGCTGGTTGATAACTTGCATGTCCAAAATAAAATCTGGTGAGGGAACATATAGGATAGAGAAATGCATGAGATGCTTAAAAATAGACTGGGTAAGAGGAAGGAACCATGGACCACAGCTTTCAGACCACATGAGCAGAACTTGGGCAATGAAAGACTCAAAAGCAAGAAGTGGGAGAGAACTTGGTGAGTTACCCTGGCATTTGCAAAATGTCAGAGACAGGGAGAAGAGACTGCAGTATGCAGTCATGTCAAGTAAACTGACCTCTTTAGCACCTAGCTTTCTTAGTACATATAGAGTAAAGCAGAACCGGAAGGATGCTCTCCAAATCCTTCTGAAATAAGATTCTGTGGCATGAGACCTAGCCTGTCTCAGAGGGGCATGTAAGCTACTACAAGAAGACACCACAGATTTTTTTTGCCAACTTCTAGTCAAACCTTGGTCTGGATTTTCTTTGTCCTTGCTTGGCATTTAGGATATCATTTATCATATTCTATTCTTAACACGTATCATATTACATCATCTATAACATATATGATAACAGCAATGCATGTCTTTAAAAACACCTTAAGTCATTTGGCTTTTCCTTCTTTTTACAGCAGTAGCAAGACCTTCACGGTGAAAGCAAAATAGTACAGACCCTAAGAGGAAAGGTTCCAGACCCAGACTCCTAAGTTTTCCCTGTAGGAATGGCAGCACACATATGAAATTCAGATTCCTCATGTAAGATTGCAAATGATAATCTCTGCTATTCTCTGTAGACTGACTTTGCCCTACTTAGCACATATGGCTAACCATACCTGACCTGGATTGGCAGGATGAAAGGGGCAGTAATCCCTTCCAACTCACCAGTAACTTCTTAAGCATATATTATCATTCAACTAACTGGTTTATTTTTCTCTCTCCAAATATAAAGAGAGCAAAAGACAGAGAGCAAAAGATGCCTTTCTATCTGTTAGCAGTTCTGGGCCCCTTGGTGCCAAGGACCTGTGGGCTAGACTAATAGTTTTGTGACTGATGGCTTATGACTAACAGGCTTATGGCTGCGTGTATACTCAAGGCCTGTGATTCCAAGCTGTAGAGGCCAGATACTCACAGCTATAGGTGATTTCTGTTGTAGGCCTTTGTTGTCTCTGGCCCCCACATTCAGGGACCATAGTATGGTCTTATAGTAGCAGTCAACGTTGTAAACATCAGGTGATGAGCAGTGTTCTGGGTCTCAGTTCTCAAACCCTTTGGCTTTGGGAGCTCTTGGCTTTTAATACTGGTTACAGTTATAGCTCCTGAGACTTGAGTCTTGGGATGCTCTACTCTTAGGCTGTGACCAGTTTCTGAAACTTTTTTAGAGTGTCTGCAGCTTGTAATGTTTGACTCTTCCCAGTCTCTCTCCTACCTAGACTTAGCTTTCCATCTTCTCTTCCTATCTCTGTTCTTCTAAAGTTCTCAATTGTCCTATTTTTGTCTTGGCTGCCACCTGTGGTCACTCTTAGTTTCTTCATTAGTGCATGACTGTCCCTCAGTCATTTTAATTACTGGCTCAGCTTCCTGTTAGCAGCTCGGCACACTCTATCTACAGCAAAGAACACCAACAACAATCTTCACTGGAATCCAACTCTCCGGCATGATGGAGTACTATTTTTCCTACCCCAAGACAGTCATTCTCAACTCGGAATGAAAGCTAGAATCAACTCCAGGGCTCAGATAGCTGATTCTCAGCTAGAGTCTTTGGGTTTGCTTCTGGCTTCCTGACAGTTTAACAACTACAAGATGATTCTCATGTGATGCCAAGATTTGGAATTTACTCTCTGCAAACCAGCCCTACTTCTCAAAGATACTCAACTTTCTTCTAGCTAACAGCACTTTAGAACACTGTTCAAAAGAGAAGAGGATGTATATTTGGTATAGTTTGTCATAACCCTGGATGGTAGTGCTGGTGGTTGATCTGTGCCTTTTCCCCTTTGAGGCATTTTCTGGATGATTGACCTGCTGTGCTCTATTATACTGTGAAGATATTTGGTTGCTTCTGGGTAATTTGACTTTCCATAGGAATTTTAATTGCCCAACTTTTTCTATCTACTGTAGAAGGATTCCCTTTTTAGTCTGTTCAAGTGGAAACAGAAACATGTCAATTAAGTGGTTGGCCTGATTGCTGAGGGTTTTATGGAAAATCAGCACTGTGCACTGATGAATATTTTAATGATGGGCGTATATTAACTGGTGCAGAGCTGTGGTTACCTAAAAAAGTATGCTTAACGTTTACATGCACATCTTCTTGTAAGGCCTGGAATTCTTTATTTAAATATAAACTTTAAATGTGTTTCTATAGAATTTTGTATGAGTATTTATGCCATTCATAGTCTCCTTCTTCTAACTCTATCTGTATCTCCCACGTTCCCTCTCAATTCATGACCTTTTCTTTAATTATTATTGTTGCATATATAGGTATATACATCATACACACATGTATACACATATTTATATATTCATATATTATGTAAAATATATAGATCATATATAAATATATCCATTCATATATAAATGTAAATATGTATTCATGACTATATTAAAACAACCTGATGAGTCCATTTAGTGCTGCTCATATGTATATGTGCTCAAGACTGACAACTCAGAATTGGATAACCAATCAGGGGCCCCATCATGGAAGAAGACTTGATTCTTTCTCTCTTAGTAACCATTGACTGTAGCTCTTAATTTAGGACTAAGGTCTTGTAAAATTTTTCCCATGCCAGCTGGCGTGTCAACTGGTGTTATCATTGTGCTGGTCTTGTTCAGGCAATTCTATTATTGAGATTTTATGGGTATGGCTTCTCTTTCATATATAGAAGACAATATCTTATAGCAGATATCTTAGTTCTCTGGATCTTACAATCTGCCTGCCTACTCTTCTGTGAACATCCCTGAGCCTCACGTATGTATAGTTTGTGTTATAGAAGTATATTAAGGAATGGCTAGTTTATAGATTATGTAAGACTTTGATTTATGTATTAATTCTGTAGGACACTGGAATTTAAAGCAGTAGAATTGCACTACTATAATTTGTCTCATCAAACCCCGTTTGTATACAGTAATTGGTGAAACTTTCAATCAAACAAAAACATTTGTTTGTGTGTTATACATTCTTCTGCCTTTCGTACATAAATGAGGAGAGCTCTTGTTTGTGGAGGTTGTAGAGCCTTGAGAAGTGAAGCTAGCTGGAGGAAGTGAATCACTTTAGATTCACTTTCAGTGTGATAGCACAGCCACGCTTCCTGTACTCTATCTCCTTCCTGATTATGGACACAGTGTGATCAGTTAGTTCACCACCAGGTCTTCTCTAACACAATAGACTGTATCATCACAAACTACAGGACTAAATAAATCCTTCCTTTAAATTATTTCTTTTTGTAACAACTTGAAAATTAACTAATACAGTTACTGCATAAAATAGGCTCTCATTTTTGTTTTTTTAACTTAAAAAATTCTTCCAAAGTGTGTCATTGCTAAAATGCGAGGCGGTTAGAAAAGCAATTCAGGACATGTTTTTGGATGTCAAGCTTTGAGGACAATCTGGTATAGATGAATAAATGTGATTTTTTAGAAACAAGAAGTCGGGTTTTGAGCTTTAAAAATGTCACATGCTGCATTCCTGTGCACTTGTAAAAGATAAACACCGAAGCAGTTTTCCTATTTTATAGAACAGTTACATGAGACAAATGAATTAATTTATTTGGAATTATTCTCTAATTTATTAATGGGTATGATAGTAGCGTCTTAGGATTGCTTCGGTGATGCTATGCTTGAGAAAAAGAGTAAGCCAGAAGCAAGAAAAGAGGAAAATAAATTTACTGAAGTTACTCTGGTGTTTTCCATATTTCTCTTCATCTTGCTGTGTATGCAGCCCTCTTGTCATTCAAAATCCAGCTGTAACTTTAATGTACAGAAACTGCTCCACATGCCATATAGACAGTACTTTTAGCATGATAGTGAGGCTCCAAGAGTATCTCTAAACCCATTGTGCTGCAGTATTTTCAACTTAAAGAACACATATTACTTCTGTAACTACAGTTACAATGCCTGTATGTGATCACTCTGCTGTTCAATCCAGGTTCTTTGAATCAAGTCAAGCCATTCATCATATTAACAGTAAAGTATTCTGTATTCCACTCCCTCTTGGACTTTCCTTCCTTAGCTTCCTCATGCAATGAAATAAAATAATGATGTAATTAAAAGAGCCAGATTTACATATACATGTTAAGGGAGTTTACAACGGGCATAGTAAACATAGCACAGTAAACTGTTATACACAGTGGATAGAGCCAAACACTTCATTTTTAATATAAATTTCCCTGATGCCTGACTCTGATGACAATCAGAAGCAATGCAATTAGAAACAATGATCCTTAGTTTTCATTAACAGAATAATGGCTCACAATAATAAGTGAAAAAATAAGACAAGAGTTCACTATATATTAATCAGGCAACTTATCTTATTTGATCAAAGAAATCATTTTTAGCATGAAAGTTCTATAAAACCTCTGTTTTATTAAAACAGTTTTTCAAATTTAATTTAATATTTTAAATTTAATTAAAGTTTAATTTAATTATATTTTCAAATTTAATTTCTTCACAGCTTTTTCAGAAAATGGTTGATTTTCTGACATTGGTTTACAGTTGAATGAGATGCAGATAGAAACTAAGGAAAAAGATGTTTATTATACTACTCATTGCAGAAGATTTCTATATAATTTTTATGGTTTGCATTTTTGGGTCTGAATGGAGGAACCACATCCTATAGCTTAGAGAGGATGGAGTCAAGGTGTTGCTATGTATCATGTAGTAGCTGTGTGATCACAGTTTATTTACTTGGCTTCTCCAACCTTTGGCTTCTTTGCCATAAAACAGATAATATTGGTTACCTAATGCTTCATATAAAGATTAAATTTTCTGATGGAATAAAATGCCAAGGGTTGATAGCATTCATCTCATATTACATGAGGGTGGGGCTCCATTATGGCCTCTTCCTTAGGTTCTGGATTATCTTTTTTCCCTCATTTGTAGACTGTGATAGTTAATGTTCATTATCAACTTTAAGGGATCTAGAGAGTGCATCTTTGCTAGTGTTTATAGAAATAGTTTACTGATGAGGGAAGACCAGCATGAATGTGGGGAGCATGACCCCATGGGTCCACATCATGGAGATCTTTAAACTCATGGTACACCCCTTTGCTCCTCATTCAACCTACACATAGTTGACCAGTACAAACACTCTTCTCCAGAAAGGCAAGAAAGAAGTAGAAGCACTGTGATTACTCATCTATAGACATGTCATCATTTCCTCATGGACAGTGTAAAAGGCCTCAGCTTAATGATGGAGAAGTCTCTTTGGAGATCAAGCTGCCGTTTTCCTTTATGAGCACATGTACAGAGGGGATTGGAGCAACTGGTGCCCTCCGATGTGGCTCTTTCATCCTGTTCATACAAACTTGGGGACTCAGAGGTTAACTTAGATCCCAGATAGTGACAATTTAGTTAAATTAAGGCTGGCGATAAAACTATTTTTCTCTCCATGATGTTAGCAAGCTACATGTGCCAACGTAATTCTTTCTAAGATCTATAGTTTTTGTTCTCGCTCTGCTTCTTTCCTTAGTTATAATTGTTTGAGTTTATCTGACTTCTATTATTTTTTTTAAAAAGTATGTTTGCATGAGTATATAATATGTGTGTGTGTGTGCGTGTGTGTGCGTGTGTGTGTGCATGTGCGTGTGTGTGTGCATGTGCGTGTGTGTGCATGTGTGTGTGTTGTTTGGGTAGAGGTCAGCTGACAATACTACAGAGACAATCTTCTCCTTTCTCCTTTCCATGGATTCCAAAGCTGTGAGTCATGTGCCTTTATCCTCTGAGCCATTTCACCTGCCGGGCCTTATCAGACACATAGAGGACCCTGCCATAATGTATTTTTCTCAAGCTATCTCATTCCAATTGCTAAGTGTTTCTCAACACTCATCTTAAGTAGAGGGGTTTAAGAAAAGACATCCAAAACAAACTTCAAAATTGCTCTTTGCTTTAACCCAGTGTTTTAATTGACTGTTAAATTTTCTTGGTCAAAGATGTTCTCAATTTTATTTTATTTTTAGTGATGAGAACTGTTCCCTCTTCTAGCCCAATTTTTTTGATTTCTAAATAATTTCTTTCAGACTTATCATTTCTTACATACGAATATATTCTCTGCTGAGCTCATATTTCTTACATTACTTTAACTTCTGTGGCTAACATCTCCAATCATGTTAATATCACTCTGTTTCAAAATTATCTTTGACCAAGTCTTGAGTTAACTGGGTATCTTATCTGTGTCCTAGGTTGCATATTACAATTTCACCAAATGTGTACAACTGACTGATTCTTTCCAAATCTGAAAAAATAGTTCTAGTTCTGTCAAACTCCGATTTTGAAGCCAATCTCAGTAGTTTAACTTCTGTGTTTCATCAGCATCCCACTTTAATACAAATTTAGAGGCTTGTTTATTTTTTATTTATGCATGTGAATGTTTACCTGATTACTCCTGGTAGCTAGAAGAGAACATTAGAACATTAAAGTTATATAGATGATTGCGAGCTGCCATGTGGGTGCTGGAAACTGAATCTGGGTCCTCTGTAAAAGTAGAAATGCTCTTAACCATTGAGTCATCTCTCTAACCCCTACTTCTATTTTTTTTTCTTGCTTTGCTCAGCCTATCTTTGTTTTGTTTTATATTTTTGAGATTGTAATTTGTTTCCCCTACTCTTCTCTTCCCCAAATATACGGCCCTAGTCCTCCGTATATTCTTCCCTGCTTTCCTTCAAATTCATGTCTTTCATTAATTGTTGTTGCATACATATATGTTCATCCTCTTAACACCATGTAGCTCTGGGCATCATTCGACAATATACATTTATGCCTCAGGAAGGCCTTGGAAGGAAGACTGTGGGTCTCTTTGGTTTAGAGTTATGCTCTGCATAAATGGAGGTTCATTTTTCTTGTGTCTGTTCTCAGATCTCCATATGCTTCCCTGTTCTGGGACACAGCATGAAAGACTAGCCCTGATCTGAAACACAAGCATCTTATGACAGGAGGGGAGATCAGCAGCTAAATCAATCTGCTGTATATAGGCACACTGATGCCAACTGTGGATAGAACTATGAACTGCTCATTCCCATTTCATAGGCCAAGCCATATGACCATGTAAGTTCTCACTTAAGAACTTTTATTTGCATGGTCTCTTCTTCCAGGCAGAGTTTACAACATTAAGATCAGCTTGCTGTTTTTTATGTGCTTAATTTTAAAGATGTATGGTCTGAGAGTATTTTTGCCATTTCTAGTTGTTATTAATACAAATTTACTCTACAACTCTAATAAATACCACTGCCCACTATTTCCAAAGTTAGCATAAACGTAGACATGTAATGCATTGACTCTTACCCCAAATTATACTTGGAAGTGAATCCCATAATATTTATTGTCTCTAGCAGAACTTGCCTATACTATTTTGTTTCAGGTACTAAAAATAAAAATTTTTGTTTTCATTTTTTTTTTGCTGTTGCCCTTTGCTTCCACACTTTATGAAAGAAAGTATCCAAACTTTTAGCAGGCTTGATCTAATGATTCTCAGTGGGCTTAGCTTCTGACTGTGTATTTCTTCTGAAAGTACTGGGCCAAATGTGCATTACTTGCTTTGGTCAAAACCTTAGTCTTCCCCTCTAGCTAATGTCAGACCTAATCACACTGGACTCATAGCAAGGTCTTTTTTCTGCAGAAGCTTCTTGAGAAAACTCAAAAACTCTCTGTATTTTTATTTTTTATTTTGTTCCTTCAAGACAAGCCCAGGGGCAGTACATCTCTTTTGTTTCAGAGCAAGCTAAAACTTTTGTTTGCCTCTAAATAATTCTGTTCCTGAAATGCCAAGTGTGAAGTAGTTGCAATTGATGCTACTAATAAAGAAGAGGACATGAATGAAGGAGAGGTAGGTCCTGGGGGTAACTGGAGATTGTGAAATGGGATTGATATGATATAAAAATATATACATATGAATGGAATTATCAAAGAACAAATAAAAATATTAGTAAAAGTGACCTAAATTGTGGTAAGTATTATGCTATAGTGGGTAAATATGACAAAATAATGGCTCCAGTAATCATCATGACAACAGCTAATATTGATTGATAACACTATGCCAAACATCAAGCTGATAAATGACCAGATACATGTCCTCTTCCCTGATGGGTCTCACAGAAGAGGAAGCATATTGAAACTGTTCTAAAGGACACAAAGAATATAATGATAAAAACATTCTTGGCAGAACTCCAAACCTCTTCTACTTATAAAAGAAAATATTTGTATATTCTCAAAATTAGGAGAAAAATATCTCAAAAGTATATGAATGAAATTTCTGCAATGGTCCAGTGCCAGGGCCTTTTAAAATTTTGGGATAGGATCAAGCAGGAGGATTTCTTTCAAGATGGATTACAGAAGCAGAGAAAGCCTTTGAGATTTTTGTTTCACCTATAATGTAGGTAAAGCTTTTCAAGTCCATGCTTATTATAATTATTGAAAATTGACTTCATATTTTGCAGGCAATGAATCTCCTTAATCAAATATGAACTCATATGAATACGGTCTGGTCTTTAACAACTTTCTGTTTTATGATTAGGCTAAATTTTGGATTTTCTAAGGCATACACTAGGAACCATACAGTTTACACACTAGACCTTGAAAGTCACTATGAGAAGAAGTTCCTGAGAAATTCGTTGTGCTTAAGTGGAGATGTTAGCAATAACATCCTGTAAAGAGGTAGTAAACATGATAGGATTTGAGAAGCCTAGACAAGACAGAAAGTGAAGCAATTAAAGTAAGCATATGTAGTTTGCATTCCTTATAAACTTGAGTGACAGGCTGAGCTGAACCTGGAATCTAAGCCCAAATATTACCTCTAGGCTTACTATAACCAAATGTACCACAAATATTTATATTGGTGCAATATTCTTTAGTCTGTGCCTATCTATATAATTGATTCACTTTAAAAGTATTAACAGTTATTTAATACACTAATTCAATAGCAATAGTGTCAGCTACTTTTTATGAGAAACATGTTTTAAATAAAATCCTTAAACATTCAACTCTGCCTTATGTTATTTCTAAGAGAGTTCTATCATGAACAATTTCTGTATCATTGTTATTTTTAGCATTAATTGTAGCAGATCTTTCTTTGTTGTTAGTCAGAGATCATATTTCAAATTCTAAACTGTAAATGAGGAAGGTTGGCTGTATTAACAAAAGATGCCAAATGAACCACTTCTGTATCAAAGCCAGTCACTGAGTGCCTGTGTAGGTTTGAACATAATGAATTATGCTTTTTCACATGCCAGCATGTCTAAGAGAGAACTAACTTTATATATACTAGAACCAAAAAACTTTCTCCCCTTTATAGGAAAGATGTCTGCAAGCATCTTCTTTTCTTTTACACACACACACACACACACACACACACACACACACACACCCCACAGAGTAAAATCTCTTTCTGTGTCTCTGTCTGTCTTCTCTCCTTCCATCCCTCCTTCTCTCTCTCTCTCTCTTTCTCTCTCTCTCTCTCTTTCTCTCTCTCTCTCTCTTTGTGTGTAAATTACCCAAGAAACTCAATATCAAATACCCACACTAAAGAAGGTCATAGAATGTAGGGATGTGATGCTCTGTTATAATCTGTTGAATTTTTTACTTTTCCTTTTACGCAAATGATCTCCATTCTTTTCTGCTATTTGTCAGTAAGGGAGGTTGTCATTGTTATGGAGATGATCTTTCCCCTTACCTGTCTTTCTATCAGTGTAGCTGAAGCTAATTCAATGCACTGATGTAAGATTATTATCAGGTTGAGCACTTTTCTGACAAAATTTATGATGATGAGTCTAGCACACATTGACTATGCCAGTGTTCTCCCATCATGGGCTTTTGTGCCATTCCCATTAGCTGGTGACAGCTGTCAAAAATACGGTTGCTATCGTTTTATTTACTTCTGACATTTGAAGGTCACTTATAGTTTTAATTAAATTTTTCCTTGTCAACTCAGAAATACCACTCAATTTAGCTCTCAATTGGTCTTGAAGCTGAAAATGGCATTCTAGGAGCCGGTTATGTCAAGATTGCTTCCCTTAGCTTGTTATTGCGATGATTACTAAAGGCCACACATATATTGGTGAATACAAGGAGTAGAGAAATAGATAAATCCTGGAGGGTAGACCACATCCCCCAATAAGGGATATGTGTTCCTAGATCTGAGTCATTGATGAAATTTTAATGCTATTCCTCTTGGTGACTATGTATGCGATATTATACTCAGTTTGTTTTTTCTTCCAATTGATGATTTTATTGTTATGATAGGAAAGTTTTCTTTCCCAATTCTGATATTGTTATCAGTCTTAAAGCCCATTGATTATGGTCTACTCTTCAATGGAATATCTCTGGCCCTGGGTGGAGATGTTACATTTTGATCAACTTCAAATATTAAAACACAGTACTGTTGTCTCCTTCTTTAAGATTTAACACAGGTGATTCTGCCAATCACCTGGTCAAGAGACCACTCCTCTGGAAGGTTGATTCATTAAAATCATGCTAAAGAGATGGGAGGAATAACTATCTCATTGATTACATAATGTACTAGAAACCTAGACCTCAGAACAGCCAAGACACTCTATTATTTTTTTTTTTTCCCTTTTAAATTCTGGCATTTCCCAAAGCCTAAGCCTGTTCCCTTTGGTACTTCTCACTCTTTCCTTAAAGCTGTGCTCTTTTCCCACAGGGCTACTTGTCAATCATGTGGATGCCTTCAGAAGAGCATGGCTTCTTGTTTTCCAGCATTTACAGCTTGCTTGCCCTATTGTTTTTCTCTTAAACTGTAATGAAATTACTTTAAGCTTCATTCTGAGTTTATTACATTTTTTTTTAAAACAAGACTAAGAACCCCAAAAGAGAGGTTCCCATTTCCCTGGTAACATATGATGCCCAGTGTGGGCTTCTCAAAACTTCTGGTGACAATTTATTTCCTCTCATGTGTTCTTTGAGAACAATGAGCAATGCAAGTCTCAAATGCAAGTTTAAGATTTTATTGAGGCCAGAGGATTTTGACCTTGTGGTCTACAGCAACAGATATTGTACAAGTAATTGATTCATGGTTGTGGTGTTAGGACCACAAGGGCTGGTCAATATTTTTCATCTCAGGCAGCATTGGATTTTGTGGAAAGTTTTAGCACATAGGAATCATTTCTTGTGGTAGACTTAAACTAAAATCGGGTTGGAGCTCCTGAGAGTGAAGATTGTAGACTATTCAGGTTCTTTGTTATTAAGCAAATTAATCAAGAAAGATTTGACCGTGGTGAATGAGTGGGAGATAAAAGCTTTCCAACTACAGGACTTAAGCAATCTTTGTTAGCTTTTAATTGCAATTGGCATTTCCCTGTTTTGCTCACTATTAGCTTTGCTAATCATATTTTAATCCTAGGGTAGGTTCTGGGTTATATGGATTGCGTGCAAAAGATATGCTACATATGGAGGCAAGAGGGAAGTGAGGAAGATTTAACATTAAATTCTTGTGCTCCAATGTCATAATCTTGAAGATCCAGTTGAGGCTGAATTTGGCCTGAATAATTCCACATGAGAGAAAAACTGTTGGAGGCTGAAGATGAGAATGCTTATATGTAAGAAGTGAGAATCTGGGTTAAACAGAAACTCATCATCAGTCTTGTCCACATTCCCCTCCTAGTGGGAACATAGTATTGTAGTTAAGATCTATACTATTTATAGGAATTTTGAATGTTCATTGAGGGTCATAGAGCATAGACCTCAAATTGTATTCTGTTGACCTCAAACTAAAACAATTCATTCTTTCTACTTCTTTCTGACCCATCCTATAAGATGAACCAAGTGGAGTGTCGGAGGGATGTTTTGTCTGCTCCAAACAGTTTAGCCTATTCTCCTTACTTAATTGAGCTAGGCATTTTCCCACTATTTATTTCACTTCTTATTTGTCTTGAGAACATGTTCCCAGTGAGAAATAAACTGTCCCAGAGAAAGGCAGTTGGTTTTATCCTTGAAAGCATGAAGAGATCTAGAGACCACGGCCAAGTCTCAGGGAGTATGAAGTTAGGAAACTACTCAGGTATTAAAAACAATACTTTCACAAATTTTGCAGGCAAATTTGCAGTGGGAAAAATGAAAATATCAACTGACTAGACCCCTTAGAGCTCCCAAGGACTAAACCTATTGTGAAATTAACAGAAAGTTATATATGAGATACCATATCATTTTAAATTAATTATTTTATATATTTACATTTCAAATGTTGTTTCCTTTCCCAGTCTCCCTTCTGGAGCCCTCACCTATCTGCCCTTCCCTTTGCCTCTAAGAGGGCCCACCCCCCCCGACTTCTACTTCACCCCTCTAGCATCCCCCCTCACTGGGACAACAAGCCTCCACAGGGCCAAGCGCCTCCTTTCCCACTGATGCCAGACAAGGCAGTCCTCTGCTACGTATATAGCTGGAGCCATGGACCAACTCATGCTTATTCTTTGGTTGGTATTTAGTTCCTGGGAGTTCTGAGAGGTCTGGTTAGATGACATCATTGTTCTTCCTATGGGGTTTCAATCCTCTTCAGCTCCTTCAGTCCTTCCCTTAATTCTTCCATTGGAATCCCCAGGGTCAGTCCAATAGTTGGCTGTGAGTATCTATATCTGTCTTAGTCAGGTGCTGGAAGAGCCTCTCAGTGGACAGCCATGTCATAATCCTGTCTGCAATCACTTCTTGGCATAAGCAATAGTGTTGGGGGTTGTTGTCTGCAGATGGGATGGATCACAAGGTAGGGCAGTCCCTAGAGAACCTTTCCTTCAGCCTCTGTTCCATTGTTTTGTCCTGGCATTTCCATGTATGTCTTTTTGTGTTAGGGTTACCTCACTCAGGATGATATTTTCTAGTTTCATCCATATGCCTGCAAAAATTGTGAAGTCATCATTTTTAATAGCTGAGTAGTAATCCCATTGTGTAAATGTACCACAATTTCTGTATCCATTCTTCTGTCGAGGGACATCCATCTTATACCAATCAGAATGGCTAAGATAAAAAACTCAGGTGACAGCAGATCCAGGCAAGGATGTGAAGAAAAAGGAACACTCCTCCATTGCTGGTGGGATTGCAAGCTGGTACAACCACTTTGGAAATCAATTTGTCGGTTCCTCAGAAAATTGGAAATAGTTCTACCTGAAGATCTACTGGGCATGGCATATACCCAAACGATGCTCCAACATATAACAAGGACACATGCTCCATTATTTTTATAGCAGCCTTATTTATAATATCCAGGAGCTGGAAACAACCCAGATGTCCCTCAATGGAAGAGATACCATTTCTATATTGGTTCTATTAGTATTGAACTCATATTCTAATTCACTTATTGGACTCTGGTCACTGAATGTGAACAGAAAGTGGTCAATTTGTTTGAAGATACTCTGAGTTCTATAATGATCTCTGATGATACAACCTAGTTTATCTTTCTTAAAACATTCATTATACTTTTGCTTGTTAGGTTAATGTGTATAGTATATGGTTCTGGAAACTTATGATAGTAGAAACCTTATATCATTAAGAATGGAAGGTATATTTGTGGACTCTTATCCTAATCCTTATATATGGCTAATAAGTTCACATTGTTTTTTGTGTAAAAACTGTCTGAAGTTTGTCAAGTAGTAACTATAATTATTCTAATTTACAGCTATAGAAGTAGATAGTCTGAGAGGTTAAATAAAGTGTCCAACTCATAGCAAATGTCAGAGTAGAATCTAGTGACCACAGTATGACAATGATCTATTGAGTACATTATACCACCATCTCTTTTCCCTACAGCTCAACTGGAATGCACTTAATGAATCTATAAATTAATATAAGTAGGTTAGAGGAAAGAGGAGTTGATTTAAAAGAAAAGAAAGAGAAGATGACAGTTCTGTGTTTTATACAGAGATAATTCCCTTGTTGTCAGCCTAGTCACTCTGAGGAGACAATGCACAGAATGTGTTGGTGAATTCAAAAGTACTTCGGTGTAATAGCAACCTTTATTGACCTGATGTAATTTTTGCATTGGAGGTTTACTGCCTCTGCTAACCTATGCTTAGTCCTGGAATCTTCTAGTCTCTGTATAACCTTATCTAGGCTAGAATGTTTTCAGCCTCTGAGATTTACTGATGAATAAGCTCTTTCTTCCATGGTTCTATCTGATCTCTGACAAGGTGATTTGACTCAGCTGTTCTGGTTCAAACTCCCCTTCAAGCTTAGTGATCCAATCTGGCTTCTCTCAGTTTCTCCTGAATTGCTTTTCTTGGCCTCAAACTAACTCTGGCAATCTGTCCTAATCTTCTGGCTTCTCATTTTCTGACTCTTTCTGTTTGCATCTATCTCTAGCTTGCTCTCTCTCTGCAACTCATCTCTATTCAACTGTCCCTGTAAAACTGCCCTTCATTCTCTGTAATACTCTCTATTAAGCCACCTCTCTTGTTTGTCTATTGTCATGAGCATAGGGCATCACCTATTCTGTCGAATCTTTCTCTGATTCATCACTTTGCCACACAATTAGACATTGCTTATAAACGTAAGTACTTCCTTCTAAAAATTAATTTTACCTTCATTGTTTGTGATTACAGTTGTGTGCTAGTAAGGGTGTGTCTGTAATTTCAGCCAGAGGAAATAAAAATGAGTGCTAAGGCTGAGCCACATCACAACTGAAACAGGTTTTTCCAGGAAGAAACACAATCTCTGGTTTTATCTGTGTGATAAAATATTCTGCAACACTTTGCATGGTCAGAAAAGATGATTCATCAGTTAAGTTCTGTAGAGTGCAGGTAAAGCTCTGAATGTATTTCTATTGTTGACATCAGTACTGCCATTTCAAGGATCTAAAGCCTCAGATCCAAGGGAATGACAAAGTCTTCCCTGGGTCTAAGTACAGATACCCTAACCCTGAAACTGCTCCCCTACCGAAACATCCGACCAACATTAGCTAATCTGCTTCCCCCTCCTTCTTGCAAACAAACAAACAAACAAACAAACAAACGGAGTTTTCAAGTTCTTCTCCATCGGAGTTCACTGTCTACCAGTTTTCTTTATATGTGTCTGTAATTCCTTTATTTCTCATCATCTCAGTCATGTTGGTTCCAAAGTTGTGTAGATTGTGATAAAGAACTCTCATGTTAGGCAGCTCCTACTTCAAGTGACTCCAGCTCAGGGATCCCTATTCTGGCCTTTTCAGGCACCTAGATGCAAGGGTGTACATACATATTCTTAATCACTCATGCAGATACAAACGCAAACACATAAAAACAATATTTGGGGATGGGCAATTCTTAGTAGTGAGCACTTCCCTGTCATCTATTAAACCCAAGCTCAATCCTCAATGCTATAAATTTTAATTGAAATCAAGAAAACTTAATGATATGAGTTGTCTGAAAGAAATTTCTTGGACCAGAGTCCTGAGGAAGGCTTGCCTTCACAGCAGAAGTTCAGCAGCAAGTCCAGGATGCAGAATGCATATGATACTTGACTCTACTAACATCCAGGGGGATGTTGTATGGGGTAGAGAGGAAAGGTAGGGCTGTGGAGCAAGTCATTTTAAGAGCAAAGTACTGACAGCGGTCCCTGTATTACAGGAATTCATATTGTTTCCAGTGATTCATGTTGTATCTGAAAACCTCTGAATGACAGTACAGGCAATTTCCTATCCATCTGTCTTGAGTCTTAGCATTCCAAGTTTTAGAGAACAAAACTTAAAGTACCACTTTGTTATTCCTTCTGTTAAGTATCCATCTCATATTTGAGTCACTGGGTCTGAAAATAAACAGGCAGAGTTACTAATGTACAAAACATATAATCTAGGATGTTTAAATAAATAAAAAAATAATCCATGTTATAAAGAAAGTAGGTCATGGAGAAAAGGAGTCACAGCCAGAATATGAACTGTACACGGACAAGGTAATCACATTTTAGCATCAAAAGCACCTGAGCTCTGGGGTGATTTGGTGAAATCGCCTCTACCTAGTTATTTTAAAATTGTGTTCTGAAAGCAAATGAGTCACAATCGACAGAAGCCTTGTGGGTACATTTGCCTCATGATCTCTAACGAACCTTCTGCTTCAGTAATTTGAGTCTGTCATATTGGTGCCAGCCCAATTGTTTTTACTCTTAAATGCTGTGTTATTCTTTAGTGCTTGAAGCAATTTTTCTAATATTGCTTACATTTAAATATTAGTTTATCTAACAGACATTCAGACAGATGCAATCCTCTCTCTGAATATGCAATCCACTGAGGAGCTCAGAGTCAGAAGTAAGCAGCTCACTTCTGTTCCTCTAATATGAAGCACATGCAGGTGTAGTGGCAGGAATGAGCACAGCTACATGCACACACATGCACATACCAAACTAAAGGTATCTCTAAGCAATAACTTCCCCACTTGAAATGAACTGTAGGTTTGTTCTGGTAATGTCTATAACTGCTAATTATCATAATAATTACTGAAGGAGTTAGGGGGTGATGGACAACTGGTAGTTATATTGTACCTTGTAGACAGGAAAAGTGCAAAGGGATTAATTACACCATGCTCGGTGGGCAAGGACATCTCTGTCTAAAGGAAGCTGAGACTGTTTAGAGTGGGAGCTTTGCATTCTCATCGTACTATTCAGGATTTCCAAAAGTAGATTATAAAGAGCAAGGTTTTTTTCAACTCAATGCTTATTAGAATCAGGTAAGTCTGCAGTAGAACCCAAACAGATAAATAAAATGTGATTATTTGAACATGCTGATTGTGCACATTACATTCCAATTTATTAGCTTTTACTCAAGCATCACATTTTACTTTAATCCTCTGTTGAATAGGTGCTAACATTTTCAGGAGACGGGAACGTATGTTCTCATTAGGCAACCCAGTGAAGTAGTAAAACTAAGTCCACGTTCTTGTACCAACGCCAATACTTCTTTTACGTAGCCATTGTTTTTCAAAGCAAATAAATCACATATGGTTGTGTGTATGACATAAACCTTATTTGTATTTAAGCTCTTCATCAATTACTAGGCAACTTCTCCCCTTGTTTGGGTAAGTATGCCAGGCATACCTGGAAGTGTTTCACAGGATGGTAGAGGATGTAATCTATGTTAAAGGATGTTCCTGAGTCATTGCAGCTTGCTCAATAAGATGAGTGTTGTGTTTGGAGTTTGAATTCCAGTCTTTGGATTTGAGACATTAACTCATGATTCTGGCATGGAGAGGAGCAGGAATATTATGTATCTATTTTCCTGAGTTATAGTCACACCTGGTCATGTGGTTGAGAAACTAAGTGATAACCTCATGCCCATCTATATGGCCAGCACCAATAGAACCCAGTGGGTTATTAAAAAAAGCAATGAAGCTGAGGAGGAAAGAAGTGTGTGTGTGTGTGTGTGTGTGTGTGTGTGTGTGTGTGTGTCCAGACTCTGGATGGAACTGGAGAAAACGTGGGGTGTGTATGATCAAAATACATTTCCTGCAGGTGTGGGATGTTCAGATAATAATAAAAATCTGAAAAAAAAACCCACATAAAAGTACTTTTGATACAGAAATATTTTTTAAAAGTAAAATAAAATCACTATGCCTTTAAAGTGGTCTGAAAGCTTTCAGAGTAATCCAGACAGGTTAATATGATTTAGAGGCTAAGACTTCAGGTTTGCCTTTTGAAAAAGATATGACAAGCTGATAAAAAGAAATACACATGAAAATGTATGATGTCTGCTGGATACATTACTCTTCCCATTAAAACACATTTAAAAAAAGTCCAAAGGATACTAAGTGTATACACTATATGTGGAGAGCTCTAGAACATTAAGTAGCAGACACTATGTCCTCACTGTTTATTCCCTGCATATTTTTCCTCTTTATGCGCCTCTATAGGATCCAATTTGCTTACAGTCTCCTGTTTCTTTTGCTGACTTACTGTCATTGAATGACTAGATACATTAGCTAACTTCTAATTAAAATATGAACCCCATTAACAGGTAGTGAACAATATTTAATGTAGTGGAGTTTTAAATATTGACAAGTCTAAAGGGGGTAAGAACTACAGCCATAAAAGCAGACAGAAATCATATCTTCTTATTTAAAAATTCATAGATATGATGGTCACCTTAAATTATCTGCATGACATAACCTACAATAACCTTGGGAGGGATTATAGTTGAGGATCCCCACAGCATGAGGAACTGTATTAAAGGGTAGCAGCATTAGGAAGGGTGAGAACCACTGCTCTAGAGGATGACCTTCTAGGGTCTAGAATCTAAAATTATTTCATAAACTAACTATATTTTTGCTGCTGTTATTCAGCAGATAAAATGCAAATATCTTCTGTGCATAATATCTGATATGTGACCTCTATGAATGGTTCATTTGACTTTCCAAGGCCTCTCAATCCATACTCTGAGAACCACTGTTCTAGAATGTAAAATAATCAAAGCATTTTCTGGGATGAGTCTTGAAAACGTGCACTTTCCATGGCTTATTGCGTCAATCAAAAACCAAATAGAGGTTTTTCAAAGATAATGACTGTAATAATGGGTGGACATTTGAATGGATGGATGAGCACTATTGCTAATTGTACATTCAAGGAAGCAAAAGAAGAGAGCTTTCCAAATTGAAATAAGAAGGGCTACTTAAGTTCTTTTGGAATGATAATTCGTGACTACAAGGAATGTGTTGGTGTAAGACAGAAGTCTTTTTCTGGGCATATGATCTGGCATGGGTATGAGCGTTTTCTCTTCAAGGTGTCATTTTGGAGATTACCTTGTGATCAGGTTCCTAGAGTTGCCACTTTAGGTTATTAAGAATGAGATTCCCATTTTTATAACTTCCTATCTTTAATTATTGGATATTTTTATTAGCTTTTGACAGATAGCACTCCAGTTTGACTGTGACAAATTTCCCAGTTGCTAGAGCTTCTAAGGAGGACTACGGGAGGTGTCCTTACTCATGGGCTCACACTAAACAATTCCATCCACCCTAAACACATACTTCACAGCTTCCAGGATTCTTTAACATTTACTAATTTTTTCAGTGGAGCTAGTAATTCTACCACTTGCTTCATTTAGTTTAAAACTTTCAGGTCTCTAATCTCAAGATAGGGAAGCATTTTTCTTTGGAGCCATGTTGGTCTGTGATATGCTCAGCTTTGAACCAGAGTGTAGAGCATAGCTGTTCTGTGAGAGACCCTCCTCTGCTTTGGTTGCTCTTGACATCAAGTATAATTGAGTAGATAAATCATTCATCCCTCCCTATGAATACTTACTACACCTTTTTTCTTCCTGGAGACTTTGCAGGAGAAAATATATCTGACAAATATGTGCTCGCCTTGGCTACCGTTCATAGACATTTTGTCTCCAATTTTTCGTTGACAATGTGGTGAGAGATTTTTCTCCCCAACTCATGCTGATGCAAAGAGAATTTGAGATTCTGCTCTTTTTTCCTTCTGAGCTGAGTTTAATTTGTGATCACCATTCCCTCCACCCTGGAAGATGACTGTAAATTGGTCTTCTGGACATTGATGTTTGCTGACATTTTAAAACGAAAAGCTGTCGAGACAGACAGAAATTTATTCACATTTAAAATAATCTCTAGACGATTCTGGACTTGACTTTTACTTTTTTTTTTTTTTTTTTTAAAAAAACTGTAATGTTGGAGGCCAAGTGAGATCATTTTAAAGTGACAGGGTAGTCTCTAAATCAAGAGCTCCTCACTGAGATTTTTTCCACGGTTCCTGTCATCTTGACAGGCCTACAGTGTTGAACGTCTGTTACAAGATTTGTAGGTATAGGTGATGATTTTCTTAGCAACCATTTAATGTTCTTATAAGAATATTTGCTTTTCAAACAAGCAACCTACAATCCCTTCTGTCTTCTCTGTGCCTCTAGTTCAGGAACCAGTCGTGGGCCTTTTTGCATTCATGAAGATTGACATTCGAGCATCTTTGGAAAGTTGAATAGATAAAAGTCTTGTAGGATGTAGTGAGACTGAAACTGAGTGTCTTAATTACTTTTCCTGTTGCTTTGATAAAATACCGTGACCAAAGCAATGTAATGATGAAGAGCTTATTGTAAATCCCAGTTAACGAGTACTGTCTCTCATGGAAGGGATAGCAAAGCAGCAGTAACTTGGAACAACTAGTCACATGCTATCCACAATCAAGAAGTGAAGAATGTGAATGAGTGCTCCACTCAGGGCCTACACCATTAATAGTAGACAAGGCATCCTTTGTCAATTAATGTATAAAGACAGTCTTCTGACACAAGTGACTCTAGATTCTGCTTAGCTGACAGTTAGCATTAGCAATCACAGTGGGATATGCCTAATCTTTATTTTCAAAGATTTAATAATTATGAACCAATTTGAATATTTGCTTACTGTCTACCAGTTTTGTAAAGTTTTCCTAAAAGTTCAAGGTGTGAGCTGATGGAGAAGAGCCATTGGGATGCCACAGATGAGAGCATGGTATGGTACATGGAAGACCAGTGTTGACACTACAGGGTACACCAAGGTGTACCATCAGTGGAGGTAGGGATCAATGCTGATAGCAGCTGACAGGGGCAGCACTAGAAGGGCTGACAAGGAAGTGTTGGTGCTGATAGCACCCAACAGGGGCTGCTGCTGCTGGCAGCCAGTGATTAGAGAAATTACTCAGCAGACTTTTCTCTGGGGCAACAAAGCTTGATTCACTGGGGCTGGCATTCCCTATGGCCAGTGAGAAACTGAGATCTTTTAACTCTGTAGGTGCCAGCGAGAAACAAAAGGAAAGAAAGAAAAGTCTCTCTCTCTCTCTCTCTCTCTCTCTCTCTCTCTCTCTCTCTCTCATACACACACACACACACACACACACACACACACACACACACACACTGAATGGATGAAACAAAGCAGGCTCCAATAATTTCACATATACAAATACATATATGCAAACATACATATATAAATGTACACGGAAAAACAGATGGATAAACATGTACACATTCTCACATGAAATGGATGGAACAAAGTTCCAACAAGCAGGCTTCAAACAGTTCACACACACACATATATTCACATACATATTTATACACATAAACACACAGTTGGTAGTTGGAGCAAGCTCCAACACCACTTTTTTTTTTCTTCCATAGCTTATATGTCCCTGCAAAACCTTTCAACAAGTACAAAACCATAATGTGATTGCATTTCTATTTTATCTTCTAGTGAATGACTACAAAAAACCATTACATTACATTCCTCAATATCTTTACAAGAAATAACATTACATAATACAGGTAAAGAAAACAAGTTTTTCCCAAGAACTCACATATATTTCTAACTAAGCAACTTTGTTAAAAGATTGAAAAGGTGTGAACAAGCAAGTTAGTTTGCTCAGCCAGTTTCTCTATTACTGGCAGGCAACGATTTGTGGTTACAAAGAATCAATTATTTTTATTATTTATCTTAAAAAGTTATAAGAATCTTAAAAGAATCTCAAATCTAAACTTTTATATAAAAGCAATTAAATCTACTTTAAATCCTCAGAATGCATATTTCCTCATCAGGAATTCTTATTAAATCATATTAGGAAGCTGAGGGAAAAAATGAGTACAAGAAGTCAATCATCACCAGTCCAGCCTCAGTGAGAGTCATGTCAGACAGTGCTGCTATTTGTTTTTGTTCCCTGACCATAAAAAATCCATAGCTTAACTACTGTACTGGCTAGTTTTGTATATCAACTTGACACAAACTGAACTTATCACAGAGAAAGGAGTTTCAGTTGAGGAAATGCCCCCATGAGATCCAGGGATAAGGCATTTTCTCAATTAGTGGTCAAGGGAAGAGGGCCCCTTGTGAGTGGTACCATCTGTGGGCTGGTAGTCTTGGGTTCTATAAGAAAGCAGGCTGAGAAAGCCAGGAGAAGCAAGCCAGTAAGCAGCATTCCTCCATGGCCTCTGCATCAGCTCCTGCTCCTTGACCTGCTTGAGTTCCAGTCCCGACTTCCTTTCATGATGAACAGCAGCATTGAGTGTAAGCTCAATAAACCCTTTCTTCCCCAACTTGCCTCTTGGTCATGATGTTTGTGCAGGAATAGCAACCCTGATTAAGACAACTATTAAGAATGTCTTTCTGAATTTCAAATTGTTTCATAAGTGGTGCACACCTTTAATCCCAGCACTTGGGAGGCAGAGGCAGGCAGATTTCTGAGTTCGAGGCCAACCTGGTCTACAGAGTGATTTCCAGGACAGCCAGGGCTACACAGAGAAACCCTGTCTCAAAAAAACAAAACAAAACAAAACAAACAAACAAAAAAAGATTTTCTATATCAGAGCCAGTAGCAAAAATATCTTAACTATCTTAAATATCTTCACTAGCAATTTTATTTTTCCAAATGCTTTCTAAGGTTAGTGGTCATTGCTGACAATTAACATTTCTAAATTTTCGTAGAGTGGTGATTGAATCATTAATCTGCTCCAGCAGCAGCACCTGAAATAGATCAAACACTACTAATGTGAGTACGAGTGATACCGCCCGGAGAGGGGCTGGAAGCTCACTCATAGTTTACATGAGAACAGCAAGCTGAACAGAACTCCACAACAGCATGAAGTCCTCAGGGCACGTGATCCTCAGGGCCATACCTCACCCATTGTGCTGTGTTCACCAGTGGGCCACACTCCATGAGTTCTAAAGCTGTTTGTGTTACCTGCTGCATGGCCCTCAGCACATGACCTAGTAGTTTATCTCTTTATAGCTTGCTTGAATCCTAGTAGAATATTTCTATGTAGGAGCCCTTGTCTCTGGTTATGTTCAGTTCTATCACTTAGGCTAATGGAATGCTGTTCACATGGACAGTTGTACCTCAGTGTGATCATGTACTTTCTTTACACAGATCTAGGGACATGGAGTGTGTGTGTGTGTGTGATCACACATGCTAGTATGAAGGTTAGAGGATGACTTTTGGGAGTTGGTTCCCAGATAACACTTGTTGAAAGAGGGCATGTTTTCTTCCTTCCTTCCTTCCTTCCTTCCTTCCTTCCTTCCTTCCTTCCTTCCTTTCTTTCTTTCTTTCTTTTCTTTTTTCTTTCTTTTTTTCTTTTTTCTTTTCTTTTCTTTTTTTTTTTTTTGTTGTTGTTTTTTATACTTCAGACTAGTTGGCCTGTATGGTAGCTTGACTCTGCTTGGCCCAGAGAGTGGCACTATTTGGAGGTGTGTCCTTGTTGAGGAAGTGTGTCACTGTGGGAGTAGGTTTTAAAATCCTTGTCCTTGCTGCCTGGAAGTCATCCTTCTCCGGTCCTCTAGCCCCACATCTTCCCAGCAACTCCATGCTCCTGCCTTGATGATAATGGACTGAACCTCTGAACCTGAAAGCCAGCCCCAATTAAATGTTGCTCATTATTAGAGTTGTCTTGGTCATGCTGTCTGTTCACAGCAGTGAAACCTTAACTTAAGACAGCCAAAAGCTTCCAGGTGACTTTTCTCTCTTCTCCCATCTCACAGTAGGAGTACTGATATTACAGATGCCTGCCACTGCATCTAACTTTTTATGAGGGCTCCAGGGATCAAACTTGGGTTGTGAGCCTTGCACAGCTAGCACTTTCACCTGCTGATCCATCTCTTTGGTTGGAGCTATATGATCTTTCTCAAGATATCTCGGTTTTGTTCCAGAATGTTAGGGATTTGTGCTGCAAAAATGGTAATGAGATGTCCAATAGACTCTGTATCTTTCCTCAACATTCTGATATTATAAGTGCTCTGGTAATATAGAACAAGAGGAAGGGTTGTTTTCATGACAGCCTACAGCATCATTTTGTGTTCTGAGATCTATCCCTAAAGTGAATACAACCTCTCCAGTTTCCTAATACACATTTTGAGAATTCAGTCTAGGTATGGAATATGGTGATTCCCAGTCTAAAGAGATCTAGCAAATCCTTTGCTTCCTTGATTACAATGTCAAATGCAAGTTTCAGTGGTTTGTTTTTTATTCAAGTAGGAAGCAAAAATACATTGCTGATTTGGCAGACCCATGGGTCTTTATAGATTTAGCTGTCTCCCTCTGAAGTTCATGTGTTCAGTGAAGGGATTGGTAACAACAACCACTTTCTGGATACATTGTCCAATTGGTACAATGTTATTGTAGTGTCTGGACATGATTGGATGAGGGGTAAGAGGGTGGTATGGGGTATTACATGAGACAAAATTATATAACATTCATAGTACAATCTGGGATGGTTACGTGGTATTGTTTCAGATCCTTGTTCTATATAATAGAAATGAAAAACAAGATTTTTAATCAAGCAGCAGCCATATGACCTATAACAGGAACTGTGATAAGTAACTTTAGCAGAAATGATCCTTTGGGCATGATAACAGCTAATGAGATTTGTTTTTTAAAAAGTTGTATTTTCTCTGTCCAAGATCAATGTGATTTCTGCAGAGGTATGATGTTCTTGAATCCATTGACTCTTGGGTCAGGATTCAAGATTATTTTATTGGGGAGTCTGATTGATGAATAGTTTGTCATCTTGTGGTTGTTGTTGTTAAAAGCTGAATGTCACCTTCTGAATGGCCCTGCTAGCATCTTATTCACATAACAAGGCTTGTGAACCCTATTGGATTAGCTACCTGTCCTCCCTGGCTTTGCCATCTTTGTAATAATTTTACTCACCTAGCTTCTAGCTGTTAAATGCTATAATCTATCCTTTAATTCTTTTATTGCAAGAATTTATGCTTTCTGTCACTACTAATGATACATTTCAGCTTCATTCACACATAGGAGAGGAGCTTTCTTTTCAAGCACTTCCAGGAAGAAAAGTTTCGTTGCTGTCGTTGTAGTCCCTCCAGGTAGGTTCTCTTTTCCTTGGGTTGTATTGAAAGGACAGCCTTGAAAAAGAATTCCCTTTGTTTAATTTCCATGTAACACCTTCTGTCCAAAATTTTACATGCAATACCTTTCACCAATAAATTAAATTATGGGTATTTGGTATAATTTATTTTTTTCTGACTATTATTTATAATGTATTAAAGTGTTTCCTGAAACATAATGAAACCATAATATTAACATCATTAATGCATAACTGCTAGTAATTAATGCTTATTTATGTCAGGTTTTTATATTTACTTGTTTAGTGTGTGTGAGTCATGTATATATAAATGCAATTAACCCCCTTTCCACTCTTCATATGAGATATAAACAGGACAAGGAGTCATGGAAACTTATCTAAAGATTCTGCAACTTCTGTGAGTGTTTGGAGATATTCTAGATTGTGCATCACTGCCTCCAATCCTCCTGTGTGCTGTGTATATTGTTGAGAAAAATCTCTCTGCTGAAAATTTCTCTCAAAGTTATTACAAAAGGCAAGTTCCAAATGCCAGTCAAATAATTGGCTCTATATTAAGTATCTTTCAGTGTTATTCTTTCCAGACGTATAGTCTTTTCACAGCTCATTACATCCTATCTTTTTTCTTCTCTTTTTAAATTAATATCTTTCCAAGCCCAGAGCTGAACTCACTCAAGTCAAAAGTTATGAAAAAGCATAATGGGGTTTTCATTAGAAACTGTGTTTCTAGCAAGTCATTTAAATGAAAGAGTTGATCATTTAAAGCATGAAAACGAATAGATCATTTTGAACAATAAAAAAGGATGAGTTGAGTTTAAATGATTTCCTTGATCTTTGTAGTCCTTCAAACTTCTACGAAGAGGCAAAGGCTGTTGGGCTAAAACCAAGAGGTATGATTTCATAAGTGACTGTTGTCCACCTCTGCTGCACAGACCAGCACTAGAACTGCTCATTTGTACTGACTTGTGTTTGAAAATGTCATTTATTCTAATTTGCGAAGACATACTTCTTGTTTTTGTATCATTAAAAGATCCTTAACATTAGTCCAGGAATATTTGGAAAACCAAAAATATTGAAATGACTCTTTGTTGTAATATCCTTGGGCACACATCCAGATTTATGGGAGATTTATGGGATTTTCCTGTTTTTTTCTCAATTTCTCCATGCCCAAATAAAAATTGGTGAAAATTGTCACCACTGACCTCTACATACAAGAGGGTGCAACCAGAATTCCAGCATCACAAATACAAAGCACCATTTTCTCTCCCTTTCTCCCTCTCCTGAGACTGCTGCTACACATATGCATACGCCTATATACCAATGCAATACCACACACATACTCTTCTTTATACATTCACATGCTTGAAAACAACAATGCATGCTTGAATACATGCATGTGAACCCACATGATACATATGTTTGGACATAAATAAATATGTCAACATGAGCATGAATTTCTAAGATAGTATAGCATATTTACACAAACATGCACATGTTAAGAAAACTCCTATGCAAGGAGAATGTAACCTCATTACAGGATGGAGCGGACTCACACATATACACATACATAATAAATTTCCTTATGTAGCCTTATCTATGTGAGATAAACACAAGCTCTTCCTAATCCTACCAATTCATATATGGCAGTTACCAATTCACATCCATAAGTGTATGTAACACATTCATCAGCCTTTCGCCTAGGCTGTTTTTTAATCCTCTTACCTGGATCTCACCATATGGCAGTGCAAACAATATTTTAATCATTCTCAATATAAGGAAAATAATAACTATGAGAGATGGTCTATATGTTATTTCATTCGATCCTTCTAAGTTATGCACACATTTTAAAGCACTGTGCTATACATGATAAGCATAACATGTACAATTTCTGTCAATTAAAATCAATTGATAAAAATTCCTGCTACCATCTCCATCTACTTAATTTCCAGTTTGTAAGAATACATGGAATATCATGGGACGTATTTAACTACAGCTGAGAGTATAAATTTATGCATCAGAGTATCAAGTTACATGCAGTTACATTGCATACAGACACAAGGAGATTTCCAGTTGGTTGTTAACAATTTAAGTAAGAAAACTTCTGTATTATTGCTTAAATTGATTTTGGGTAAATTATTTGACAATTCACTGCATTGTTTTTATCTTTTATTGTCACCTGTACTTTGCTGGTATTTAAATATCCATTTTCATTTTTTTATTCATAAGTGCTCTTTGCATAAGTGAACACTACATTTTTAAAATGAATTACAAAAGATATACAGTTCGTGGTTTATTAAGCATACATCAAGTCAAAGTAAAAGAATACCTAGCAAAGGACATGTATATTAATGTTAAAAGGTATATGACAGAGAATGTTAGATGATAGATGATAGGCAGATGATAGCTAGCAGTTAGCTACTAGATAGCTAGATAGTGAAGAATTATTAAATTGGGTATTCACAATATTAAGGAGAAATGGACTGGGGAAGCCTGTTTAATGTAGTCCAAATATAGAGAGTCATAAGGAGCCAGAATATACTATTTCATGAAGTTTCCAATTAAAAGAACAAACAAATATAGAAAGGTACCATCATTAAACCCAGGACTTACAAACAAGCAAAAGTGGATCAAGGAAGCTCCAGTAAAGCTTGAGTACTCCTGGAGAGTCCCTGGCAAATAAGTACCCTGTAAGAAAACTTCTGTGTTAAAGGACATACAACAGATGACTTCATGAAATCTAGATCTCATAGCATTCAACAGAAACCATCTGGAGACACAGGGACAGTTGGCTGAAATCTCATGTGAGCGTTCTTTTAATGGTTGAGCTTCCAAGACTCTTTTAACGACAGGTATGTTCATGTCACAGGATGAACACTAGTGGTGTCTGTTGGAAATAGCTAATCTTCTAGCTGTTTTTAAGGACACAGCATTTAGACTCAAATTGTTTTGCAAGTCTTTCCTCCCTGCCACAGAGTTGGCAGTGGCTGCTCATCCCCAGACAAGGAGTCTTGGAGGATACTTGACAAAATTGCATGGGTCTGAAATAAAGTGGATAGTCTCACTTTTTGGCCTGAATGAGGTAGGGAACCAATTTCTGAGTTGTTTCCAAAACACATGACAATATACTAATATAATCATCTTTATTTCAACTTACCATAGAATCTGTATAGTCTTTGCCATGTACAAATTATATGATACTTTCTACATTAAACAATTCTCCCAAAGATATAAATTGTGGTTGGTGGTGAGTCAAACCAAGAGTTCTTAATTTTTATGTCAAGATACTGTTGAATGTTTTATTTAATTTATATTTTTTTCCAGAAAATGTATGCCTGCATATGTACAAAGATGTACTCAAAATTTGGTAAGTTCACATACAGCAGGTACACAAATCTAAGTCAATCCATTTACTTCACTAATTAAAAATGTCTTTTAACCTTTTATTTTTTTTTTTGAATTTTACAACATCCACCCCAAACCCACTCATGCCCTTGTCCCTTCGTATCTGCCCACCACCCTTATAACCTTCTCTCCAAAAGAAAATTAAAAGTCAAAAATTAAATTAAATTAAAAATATGAAACAAAAGAAAACAAAATGTCAACATGGAAACTGTAATCTGTCACCATGTGGTAGTGTGTCCCAGAGTATACCCCTTTGTCCACACATATTTACTTGCAAATGTTCCTTGAAATGAGTAATTGGTCTGGTTTGAAGCCTCTGGCTTCTGCTACACTACTAACACTGGATCATCAAGGGGACACCTGTTGGTTATCTTGTTGCTCTATGTCATGAAGATCTTGCAGCTTTGGACCTGAAGGACCAGCTCCTTCACTGGCTCAGTACTTTATATTTGAGGTATATGTTGGAGTAAGCCAACTCAAAGTCCTGAATCTGTGCCTGGGTGGGTAGCTGAGTTGGTCAATCAGCCATCTCTCCTGTACACACACCACCAGTGTGAGCTCTCCAGCACTACCCTAGTTAGCTCACCCAATGCCACAGCCATCAAGGGGCAAGGCCAGCTCTCTCACTCTCTTTCCCTTAGGGCTGGCTCACCAGAACCCACAACTCCAGGGCCAATCTACTTTGCTACCTAGGCAAGGCACAGGTTCCACTCTTTAGGGTGCTGCCCCCAGCAAGAGGCAAGGCCAGCTCTGCTGCTCTCATGACCTAGGGGCTAGCACTCTGGACTACTGCAGATGGAAAGGGGGCATCTTTCCCTCTCCCATGCCACAGCCACCAGAGTCAGGTCTACTGCGCTGCCTAGGTGAGTTTCTGGGCCCACTCTCTGAGTCCTGAATCAGTCAGGGGTGAGGCTACCTCTATAGAGGCACTAAGAGGTGTCCAGCTCTGCACAGCCCTTGGACACAAACATGGTCTTAGACAGCAGCTCAGACCAGGGATGTCCACATGGCCATTAATGGTAATATGAACTACAGACATCGACACAGACCCCTGCTCCTGCATGGCACAGACCCATGACACTGAGACATGGTGCTCAGTGTCAACAGAAGATAATACTTCACCATGGCCTTAGGTGGCAGGGCAGGGTACTCACATCAGGCTGGTCCTCTCCATCCTTGAGTCTCCAGTTCTGCATTTCCTCATAGTGTTTAAATCATTCTGTTTTTCTCTCTTTCTCTCCCATTTCTCCACAACATACTTGCACATTGTTGTGGCTCCTGCTATGGGTGGAACACACATCTGTCAGGCCGCTGGGTGCTTCTGAGGAATGCAAGGCAAGTGGTAGGCTGGTCTCTAGTATCTTCCACCAGCCTCTGAGTATATTCTACCTGCCTACACTGTGTGGTGTCTAGAAATATTTTCTTATTCAGAGCAATTGATTGATTTTTACATTCTGCAACACTAGAGTTGAATCATTATAACATACAGTAATTAACTATTATAATAACAGTTAATAACAATTTACATTTTTTCCAAATCCTAATGGGCACTTTGAGGCCTATTACAAATGATCACAGAAAATATTTATTTTATTCTAGACAAAAGAAGGATTCTAGGGGCTGGGAAAATGGCTCAGTAGATAAAAGCACTTGCTGCATAAGAATGAAGATCTGAGTTCAAATACCTAGCACACACATAAAAGTTTGACCTAGCCATGAGTCGGTTTGTAATGCCAGTGCTGTGGATAGAAATAGGAAGATTGCTGGGGCATGATCATCACCAGTCCAGTTACAGGGTCAATGAGAGACCCCTTTCTCAAGGAAATATAAAGTGGAGATAGAAGACCCTCAAGGTCTTCCTCAGAACCCTGGGCATATATAATACTATATAGTTTATACAGTTTAAGAACAAGTCAAAGAATAAATAACAAAAGGTAGATAGATGACAGATGGACACACGTATGTACATTTTTCTGTTAGAACCTAGTTTTTATTGCTCAAAAATCTTTAAAGTTATTGCTTTGAAGACTCAATAAGAGTCTATTAGAAAGAATCTATATATGTCTATATATATCCATTTTTTGTGTGTTTATATGAACATATATGAACTTCAAGATGTAGTGGCTTGCAATTTTAAGGGTTAGGCAAAAAATGTAAAACAGGAATCCCTAAAATAATTAAAATACTTATTATTATCTTTGATTAAAAATACAAAAAAATCAAAATGCTTTATTAAAGCTACTTGATAACTCTCATGTTCCCATATTTAATAAGATTTTAGTCTGCCAATAATCCTGTATTTGCTCTACTGTAGTGAAACATTTTATTAGTATAATCTTTGGACGATTTCTAGGAACTTGTACATTTACTTTTTAAAAACAATTGTTAAAATATTTTCTATAGTGTTGCATTCCATCAAATATAGCATACACTTTTGAATAATTTATAAACCCATCCTTCAGAAAATCAAGTTGTTCTTAAATTCTCTTTTGTGTTTGAAGTAAATGACTCAAGCTTCTCATCCTTACCTCATAGATGAAATACCCTTAACTTATTTCATAATCAGGACACACCACACATAGCTTTATTAAAGTATATATCCTCAGAGAAAAATATGCACTGAGGAAGGAGTGGAACTTGAAATTAAGATTACCTCCCCCACAACACACACAGACAGACACACAAAACTTATTTTCTTTAATAATAATTAATTCTGAGTTCAGGCTGGTCTTGAACTCACTATATAACTGAGGATGAACTTGAACTTCTGATCTTCCTACTTCCAGTACCCAAGTTATGGGATTACTGTGTACTTAACCATGGCCAGTTTTTGCAGTCGATGGAGATGGCTTCATGCATACTTGGCAAATACTCTACGAACTGAGCTATCCCCCTCCTAATCTTGATCAACTTTTGTTGAAAATTTTGAGTCAATCAGGCCCCATGGTTATCAAGGATGATGGCTGGGACAGTGGAAATATGAAGGACAGTTGAACAGAGGCCTTGCTATGAGTTTACAAAGAGCTCCCAACTGAAACTTGGACAGAAAGACCCACCTTTTCCTTGTCTTTTCTTTTTTTTTATAAATCTCAATCCATTTATGAAGTTAAGTGTCTATATTTGTTCATTACTATTTACTGAAAACTAATCACATCCCAGTTTGAAATGCAAATTAGGAAGAATAAGCAGTACCTTCAGAGAATAAGCCCTTCAGAGGACAAGGCACCAGCATCTATTGGCCACTGTATCAGTGGGATTCTATGCCAAGAGATGTCTATTGAGTGCAATTTAATTCTATTAGAGTTGCACAAATTTATTTTCCCACTATCATCATCTAAAACTTTATGTTTAGCCTAATAAAATGTATTGATGTATTTGTGTGTGTATGTATGTGTATGTGTGACACGTATGTCTATCCCCACAAGAGAGTTGGGTCTCTCTTTCTACCACCATGGGTCCAGGGAAATCAAACTCAGGTCCTCTGTTTTGGTAAGAGGCTCCTTTACCTGTTAAACCCAGACAGAGAGTTACAAAAAATTAAGTATGATATAAACTGATGTAAAATGTGTACTGTAAAAACACAGCTTGGTTAAATTCTTATTTATATCTAAAAGATTGCACTTAGAAATGACAAAATTTACATAAACAAACCAACTGAGCAACAGAAATATAAACTAATGGAATGGGTAAGATTAAGACATTTTAAAAATTTCAGATAAACTCACTCTGTAAAAATAAAAATTACAAAATACTGTAAGAGGATCTGGAAGGAAGTGAGCAGTTCTCTACAGATAATTTTGGGTCATCCTCATAATACACAGTGACATTTGCTGACTCCTGCAAGAAATGCCTTCTTTATGGTCTCTTAACAAGCTATATGTTGATTTCTTCAATAAAATATGTTGCTAAATAGTCCTAATTAAGATAAAGTCAAATGATCTTTATCTTTATAGAAAAAAATCACCCATAAGTTCATGTAATTTATTTTTGCTCAGAACAAGATATTTAAAACATTCTCAAGGACATTATGTCTTCTGGCTTTAAAATATCAAGTAATTATCAAATCAATGATCGTTCGGGGAAAAGTAATGAAGTATGGAAAATAACCACTTCAAATTATATAAATCATTAAAGCTGATGTCATTAGACATCAGAGTAAGAGTGTTAAATGTCTCCAAAGTTTGATAAAACTGAAATTATTCAAAAGTAAATTTTAAGAAAATATATTTATATTTTTATACTTAATCTGTTATTGATTTATTTTTCTCCTAGAAATTACTTGATTAAATAAATAAGCATCATAATGTAAACAGAACAGATTTCATCTCTACCATTTTAGTTTGACAAATATGTATTTCAAGTATTATGAAGAATAAATTCTTTACAGCATGTTTGCATCATTATAGAAGAACCTTTAAAATTAAATTTACACTTTCATCTTTTCACCCACATCTTAGAGTTATCTGAAAATTATCACTGATATGTTTTGATGAAGAAAAATATTGTAGTCTTCTTGGAATTTTTTCACCTGTAAATACATAAAACTAATTTGCATGAGTTCATCTCATACAGTTCCAGACAGAAACAACTGTATTTGGTCTATGGACATTTACTTTATTCAGCAGTTTTGATTATTTTGTTTTGAGAGACAGAATGAGCTGACCTTGAACTTAACATGTGGCATGGAGTGGTCTTGAATTCAGGATCCTCTCACCTCTACCTTTTTTGGGCTGGGACTTCAAGAATGTATTATCACCAAACTTAGTTGTATGTATGATAGGAGATTAAACCCAGGGCTTCATGCATGCTAGGTAAGTAGTCTAGCATGTGAACTACATCTTCACTCCTATTTAAGTTTAAAAACTAGCGTTCTTTAGTAATTTCCCAACTTCATACACTTATATACATTCAAACACAGATACAGGATTTCTCCACGACATTGTTTCATTCCTTTGTGGTTCAATTTTTCTGGCCTTGTCAGGCATCAATGGGAGAAGAGGCCCTTGGTCCTGTGAAGGCTTGATGCCCCAGTGTAGGAGAATGCCAGGGTGGAGAGGCAGGAGTGGGTAGGTGGGTGGGGGAGCAACCTCATAGAAATAGGGGGAAGGGGATAGGATAGGGAGTTTCTAGAGAGGAAACTGGGAAAGGGAATAACATTTGAAATATAAATTAAAAAAATCCAAAGAAAAAGAAGGAGGAGGAGGAGGAAGAGGAGGAGGAGGAGGAAGAGGAGGAGGAGGAGGAGGAGGAGGAGGAGGAGGAGGAGGAGGAGGAGGAGAAGAAGAAGAAGAAGAAGAAGAAGAAGAAGAAGAAGAAGAAGAAGAAG
>JADRCH010000255.1:2149283-2184209 GCA_019843965.1 Rhynchomys soricoides
AGAAGAAGAAGAAGAAGAAGAAGAAGAAGAAGAAGAAGAAGAAGAAGTGAGAATCAGGATAATCATTGTCCAACAACTGCCAACAACTGACTTAGCTGTACATGTAGCTGCCCAAGTATTCAGGCTCCAAGCACAACCTGGGGAAGTGTTTTCTAATGAGCCTCCTAGCTCCACTTTTAAGGGATCCCTGCATTCTCCATACATAGCTTAACCTCTGACCTGGGCTCAGGCCCTGCTCTCTTTCCTTGTCTCAATAGATATGAGCACTGGTCATTTTCTGATTCCAGGGAAAGATGTTGAAACTCCTGGAGGTTAAGAACGGGAAAGTTGTGTTAGCTCTGACACTCATCCTGGATGGGTTTCACTGAATTGAGCCTTCAGAAGGTCAGTTTGTTAAGTCCTTTTGATCTCTCTGTCCCCAGTTGGATGTAAGCCAGCACTGTCTTTCCTAGCTTCCCTGTGCAGCCTCCCCCGGGTTCCCTTTCTCCCTCATGCTCTCAGACTGCCTTGCCTGTGCTGCAGTTGAATTATCTAGGTGCTATTTTTAGAACTTGAATTACAGCGCTCTCTTGCCCAAAAGAATTCAATGAATTTACATCAAGCATGGGAAAAGACACAGCTTATAGTCCAATAACCATATAATTAATCATCTAACCCAAGACAACTCAGAGAACAAAAGAGAAAGTTATTAAAAAAATATTGCCAAAACAAGACAAACTGATGTTAACTAGGTGTTTTAGTCAACCACATGAAATACCTAAGATAATCAAGAGTCAGAGTTTGTCTTGGGTCAGTAATTCAGACTGTGTTCAGTTGGTCTTACTGCCTTTGGGTTTGCTATGAGGCAGCACTTCATGGTAGGATCATGTCAGGGACCAAGCTCCTCAGCGTATAGAAGGGAAAAAGAAAAGACAAGGGACTCATAGTCCCTTTTGAAGGCATTTTCCTCAGTGACATAAATAACTCCTACTAGACTGTATCACTAAAAGGAGCTATCACCTCTAAATAGCTCCATAGAATGAGAACAGCACCTTTCATTTGTGGACCATTAGGAGATATATAAGATCCAAACTGTAACACTCAACCTTCTTAGGGAAGACCAGTATGTTTGCTGTAGGCTCACCCAACTCCAGGCCTATGGGTATTTTTTCTGTATCCTGGACATTGATCATTTTTTTTCTGTGGCCTGTATTGAAATTAAGATTGAAATAACATTGTCACAAATCCCTACTCTCACTATAATAATTCATTTAAATAATCTATCATTGCCTTTTCATGCTCTTCCTGCCTGCATTTTCTGACAGCTGTGAACTGGCTCCTTCAACTTCCTGGGTCCAACTAGAGTTGTTTCAAGTCCCTACCCTGACCTGCAAATCCCCTCCATCTTTTATTCCAAATAATCTACACAACTCAAGCATTTAATTTTTCTGAGTGAAACACTAAGCTTCACCTCTTGAAATTAGGTTATGATTTCCTCACACATGTTCTCTTCTTGCACATGCTGATGGTGAATTGCTTTTCTCCTTAGAGCACCCATTTGGCTGACACCTTCCCAATGATAGGCAATTTTTATGGCCACCATTAATGATGCCATAATGGTTTTTAGTGACTGTCAGTTTGACAGAATCCAGAATCACCTTGGGGACAAATCTCTAGGCATACATTTGGGGGAGATTTTGGTTAGTTTAGTCAAAATAGGAAATCCTAAGTGTGGTCACCAAGTGACCACTCCTCTTGTCTTGAGTTTCCTGTCTGCTGTCATGTCACTGCCATGATAATGGAATGATCCCCTCAAATGTATATTCTTCCACTGTTAACTTGCTGCTTGCCAGGCATCTAATTGTTCACAGCAACTAGAAAAGTAACTAATAGACAAGATTTGACCTCTGAACTCCTAGAAAAATTTCCTTCATATTACATTTCATCATATGATGCATAGTCCAACTTCCTTTACTCCTGTAATACTTACCTTTCAAGGTTGCCATAACAACTGATTAAAATAGTGTTTATGAATTGTTTGGCATAGTGCCAAAGAACATCAGCATTCTAATGATCAGTATGTTATTTTACTAAGTATTTGTCAAATGGATAAATAGAAGAGATTGGTTACAAGTTTGGTTGAGTCTCAGCTGGCACGTTTGAATTTTATATGCAACAGAAAATTGACAGATTACGATAGAGTTGTGTATAAAGACTTTAAGGTTTGAAGACAGTAGGGAAATGTTGCCATGTGGTTCACCAATGGGCTAGTCATTTATAGAAACACTGGAGAAGAATCAACCACCAGTAGTTTAACAGGTCACCTTTCCCACCTCTCTCCTCAGGGGAAAAATACTAATTTAAATTCACATTGCTCAGAATTTTTCACTAAATAATCTCACTATTCTTGATGCTCACACAGAATAATTTTATCAAGAGGTAGAGAGACAAGGTAATACATGTCCATTTTGTTGTGGTTGTTGTTCAGATGAGAGTACTTTTCTGAATTTCTTTACACCCTGTGTAAAATTTGTCATTATTGTTAAACTTCCCTGAATTTGATTGAAATGATGAGAAAATAAAAATTACAATCATTATTTCATGTACAGCAAGAGCTTTACTGGAATGGATGGATAGATGAATGGGATGGTGGGTTGATGAATGGGTTCATAGAAGGGTAGATGGGACAATAGATGGATGCATGGACAACAGTACAAATGGATGTGCAGGTAGATGATGAATGGGTAGTGTTGCCTGTTATGAAATATGGGTAAGAAGGTGGATGTGCAAGATAGGTATATGTGTATATGTATATATGTATATATCTAAAGATTAGTCTGTAAGGGAGTAGGCAAATGAAGATGAGTTGCAGCCTGTCTTACTGACGTTCATGTGACTACTATTTTATTTTTACTTTTTTATTAGTTACTTATTTACATTTCAAATGTTGTCTCCCTTCCCAGTTCTCCTCCACAAATTCCCCATCCCACCCCTCCCCTGCCTCTATGAGGGTGCTCCCCACCCACTCATCTACTCCTGCTTCACCCCTCTAGCATCCCCCTATGTTGGGGCATCGAGCCTCCACAGGACCGAAGGCCTCCCCTCCCACTGATGCCAGGTAAGGCAGTCCTCTGCTACATATGCAGCTGGAGCCATGGGTCCCTCCAGGTATACTCTTTGGTTGGTGGTTTAGTCCCTGGTAGCTCTGGGGTGTCTGGTTAGTTGACACTGTTGTTCTTCCTATGGCGTTGCAATCCCCTTCAGCTCCTTCACTCCTTCTCCTCACTCTTCTATATGGCTTCATCACTACTTCCTTCTTTTTGAGGGCTCATTTTTACATCCTCACACAAAGTCTTGAGGAGTTGGCAAGAACTAGAAAGCTGGCCATGCTTTGGAATGTCAACAGTGATGTTGAGAAGTATCTAGTTCTTCTATTGTTAAGTCCTGGAATTGAAAAGGAGATATGGAGTCACTTTATGCACACTGGTGTGCACAAGAGCTATTTTCCAGACTTGGTGGTGCAAACTCCTGTTCTGGCAGTCATGACATTTGAGAGCTTCTATACCTGTTCTAATACTGAAGGTGGCTGTTAAACTGGTAATGAAAAGGTAAATAGTTTACTGCAGATGGCTGTTAGCAAGCAATCAGATAGTTGGAAGCATTTCCTTGCAATGGAACATGAGTAGTGACACCATGGATGTCCTAAAGTATTTCAAAGGAACCATTTCAGGGATCAGTGGCCACTCCATTACGCTTTTCATGGTTAATCAATGATGCACACACTGTGATCATCCACAGTTTCCAGACACATGCCTGCATCCCTCAACTGCAGTCCTCAGAAAGGGTATACCTTGGAGAAAAGATGTGTCAGAAAACCAAACTGAAAAAACAAAGGCACAGCATTGCTTAGTAAATTCTCTCCTGCAATGGAGAGGAAGCCAGAGCTCAGCATGTTTTACTTCAGTACCCAGGAAAGATTAACACAGAATTGATGATATGCTTGGTAACCACTTATACTTGTCTTGGTGTGGCTGAACAATGCATATGTCATATTCAGAAATAAAAAGCCTTGTTTTAAAGAATAAAAAGCCAATGAAACCAAACCAGGGTACATTTTGAATGTTACAGAGTGTGTAATTTTTAGAAGTTCTCTTTGTCTTTGTATTCACTTGGAAAGTAAGTCCCAGTGTGAATTATGCTAAGGAACAAAGTAAAAGACACCATTTAAACAAATATGAACTCACAGAATCTAGCTCTTTTTTTCCATCCCAGTTACTATATAATTTGCTGTGGTAATTAATATCCAATTTTCTATTACATAGAGAATGCCAAATTACAATTAGATAATGAGATTTACTATAGAATTTGCTTTGGAAATTCTTAACTCAGGTTTTCAAAGTCTAACATAAAGCAATACTACACAATATTTTCTAATAACTTCTGTCTAGAATCTGTGCATATTTTCTGCAGTGATTCAAGCTTTACTCCCTCATTTTTACTTCTTGATTTCTCTTCTACTGAAATTAAACTCATGGATACTATTTGGGTAAATGTCAGGCCAGAGCCATTTCTGACACCCTCACAGGGCGAGTTCAAATTTGTTTCGATAATTTCATAATCTACTTAAAAGAATTTGTAAATAATAATTCAACCATAATTTATTATTTATAAATTAGATATTAGATAAAGTTGATATAAATTGTCTATTAGATAAATAAGACAATATTTAAAATGCTTAGACCTTGACTGTATACAAGCTCATATACAATGAATTAGTATATAAAATTCTCAGAAGGATTTATTGATGTGTTGTTTCTATGACACACACGCTCTGGTTATGTTCATTTTATAGAATATAGTAGTATGTTTGGCCCTGGGGCCTATGATTTCTTAATCTATGGGCTCTCTGGCATATTTATAGTATCGGGCATGTGTTTCCTCCTGTGGAGTAAGTCTTATACGCAATCATCTGGAGCTCAATGGGTTCACAGCTGGATAAGGCTATTGACACCCACCACCACCCAGCATCCTGTATAACATATTATGCTACTGTGAAAACTGGGCCAGTAGGGAGAAAGCTGGACCTTATGGCTATTTCTTTAAGAACCATTTTCATGAGGCTATAAATAAGACCTGTTTTAAAACACATATTGCCCATGTGTTCTATATAGTCATGACTACTAAGGTTTGTGTGTGTGTGTGTGTGTGTGTGTGTGTGTGTGTGTGAAATGCATGAAACCTGGAGATATTTTTAAAAATTTGCAACGACTATCAATACAATCTTATTCAAATATTCACATATTCTCTGTTCAAAGATATTCTGAATTATTAGGACGTGATATATTTGTCTTGAAACCTCAGTGACTTCACATCTCACTGGATTAGACGGTCATTCTCACAGGTGTCCCATTATTTCCTCACAGAGCTGTTCTGTTGGACAGAGTCTGTGGTCTGTTGCTTTTCTCTTGATTCTCTACCATTTTCATTCTCTCTCATTTCTCTACCATTTCCAGAAATGGTCAATTGCACAAGGAGGAAGAGGTGAAAAGAGTAACATCCTATTTTTGAGCTTCAATTAGAAGACATTGGCCTCAAGCTATACCTCCCTCACTATCTGCTCACCTAATCATTCTATAAGAAGGCTGAGAAATATTACTGAACATGTGGCTACTCTGTGAGTGCTACCAATTGTCACATTCTAAAAACGGTTTATATTGATAAATTGTGTCTGATGACCTATGTGACTTTGCTGAATAAACACTTAGAAGTCAGACCATACAAAATGGCACAAGACTCCATGGTACATTTACTCATTTATTTTACACCACTAACTCACTAATTTTACTTATTTCTCCCTACTTTTTTATAATAAGAATCATTCTTAGCTGAACAAAAAATGATACATACCTGTAATCCTAGCACTCAGTAAACTAACAACATATCATGATTTCGTGCCAGCCTAGGCTACACAGTAAATTCCTGGCCAATCTTTGCCACAAAGCAAGCCCTTGTATCAACAAACACCCCCCCCCCCCAAATTTATGAAGTCTTGTAATTCTGTTTGATTATTTCTAAATGTTTTTAAATAAAATTAAATTTATTGTTCAATTAATGAGAAACAGTACTTGGAAATGTCCAGGTGAGAAGATTCCAAAAAACATGCAAAACACCCAGATTAATTATATAGTTTGAACCTCATTGAATTCTGTCCACAATTTCTGAGTGTCACTTGGGATTTCTACCCCTGCTACTGGAGCATAATTTACATGAGCCAGGTCAGACTCTCATCTGAAAGAGCTTCCAAGATCTTCATTACTAAATTCTAGAGAAAGCTGTTCTTACAGAATAAGCCTGTTCTGACACTTAAGTTTATGGAGAAGGAGCCCCCAGGAAAAAGTGAAATGTCTTTAAGAACTCATATTGAAAAAGCAAAGCCTTGTTTGTCAGCAGTGGAAAAGGATGTATTTATTCCTGCAGTTGATGTGCCAGGGTATGTTGGTACCCAAGAAAGGGGCCTCCCTCTTCTCAGAAAAGAATGAGAAGGGGTGGCAGAGGAGCTATATGAGGGGGGTACTGGGAGGAGAGGTTGGGTCTGTGATCAGGATGTGAAGTGAATAAATAAATTAATGGACAAAAGAGAATTCATATTACTGCTAAATTTGGAGGAAATAACTTTTATATTGTTTTATTTTGCCTTTGTCTCTGTTCTATTTACTTCTTGGGAAAAAGCCTGCACAGAGAAAATATGACATAACTTTTAGCCAAAAATCTTACTTCAATGTGACCTGGGAGTATTCCTTCCTACCTTATGCCTGTCCTTGCCCTGTTCTCTTGGAGAATTGTAGCTGTCCATATGAAAAGCCTCAGTAGGCAGCTACTCTTAAGGATGTTAGGCAGGGTGAAGAAACACTTCAATTCAGGGTGAAAAACACTATCAATCTTTTATCCACTTTGTTTCTCGCACAAAAATATGTTTGCAGGGAAGGACGGTGGGGCGAGAGTATTGGGAGTTAATATAGGATGACTGAGATTATAATCGGGAGTAACTGATGTATCCCTCCCAATAGTGGGTTTCTATGATATAGTTTGTATGCACAATTATTTTAGGGTCTGACTTTGAGAGGAAACCTCGGAAAGATTGTATATTACAAAACAGTAGCTCATGTGTAAGGAACATGTCTGCTCTGGATTAGGTCAGTTCAAAGATTTACTACTTCAAATCAGGATAGTAGCAACAACAAACCAAGTTTCAATTCTTAGTTTACACCATTTTTTTTTTTTTTTTTTTTTTACTGTTAGCATCACCAGATGAATTAAAGCAGAATCTCAGGGCAAGGACATGGATATTGATGTCATTTCAGAATGTCTCAGTTATTTTCAAAGCATGTGGAGGGAGCATTCTCAGAGGAGTTTTGCTGGAATGAACAGCCTTGAGTTGAAAGACGTTTCTCCAGAGACCTCCAATCAGGTGGATTCTGACCTCCTTCAGTGCTTCATTTGTCAGAAACATCTTTCCTTTGTCCTTTCCTGTCAGCAAGATTGCTTTTCTGACTTACTATGAACATGCAAGAACAACTTCTTAAGGTCTATATCCTAGAATGCTCTTTGATGGTGAAAGTCTGGTAAACTTTTCTCAGGTCACAGAGTGATGTCATGTCCCCTGTCTAACAAAGTCAGCCACCTACCTATAATTGAGTTGCTCAACTTTACTTGTATTTTTATTTTTAAAATTAATTTATTAGTTTATCTATCTATCTATCTATCAATCAATCAATCATCTATTTTAGTTCTCAGCCTTGTTAGGTAAAATATGGAATGCTTTTATTCCTTTCCTTTGTCTGTCTCACACTGCTTCTATTTAATGAGTTGCTAGCAGTATCCAAATGCAGAGCCAAGCTGTTCTCACTATCCTTCCCAATAGACACTCTCCTGCTCCCCACTTTATGTACTGTGACTGATTGTTGGACTCTAGAAATATGTTTTCTCTCCCTAGTCTTCTATCAGCATGTAAGAAGTCTAAAAAAGGGGATAAAGCTACATTCCTTCACCTAGACCCCTTTGAGTGGGAGTGGAGCTCCTCTAGCTTTCCTTTCTCTGTCTGTATACTGATAGATTCCACCATTTTTACTCCAATAAGGTTTAAGGTCCCAATGGTTTCAAATGATTTAATTACATGTGTTGACTGCATTGGACTTTGTTATATTATCTCAAACTTGTCTAGTTCAAGCAAATATTCACTTTATTAGCAATTTTAGTTGTTCACATATTTTATATAATTGTTACTTCAGAGCAATCTGGTACACAAATATGAAATAAATAAAAAACTTTCAAAGTAGTGCAGAAAATGAGAAAATAACATGGATGTCACCTATTCTAAAATTCTCAGCTGGGAGCGATTCACTGGTTGGTGTCATTTGTAATAGGAGACAATGCTGTCAAAAGGGCTGCAAATATTTGTTTCAAATGCTTTCTTGGCTATTCAACAGATGCTTCCTTTCTTTTGAAGCATGTTGATGATTAAACATATTTCATATAGCAAATTATTTAAGGCAGTTTAAAGAAAGTGCGAATAATGTTTAGTGTAGAAGATAATCCTTTTATTTGTCTAGTATCTTGTCCACTTATTTAGAAAGTTTTGTGTACAGTTAAGATTAATAGACCCTAAAACATACATAGGAACTAGAGAGATGGCTTAGCGGTCAAGACATGCAGAGGACATGAGTTGAGTTACCAGATTCCCAACTCAGGTGACTCATACCCACCAATAATTTGAGCTCTAACAGGGCAAATGGATATGTTAGCCTCTGTGAGCAGATCACTCACAGTTGCAAATACCTCTGCACAGACATATATGCACACACATAGTTAAAAAAAAAACCCTTTCAAATGGAATATGTTAGTCTTTTTAAATATTAGCATGTACATAAAATATTTTTATAATATTTTTTGTAGTTAGAGTGATGGGCTAGTTTATAAGATAAACAGTTGTGTAATATTAAAGAGAGCACTTCTATTTTAATGATGACTAAGCATATTCAGTGATGCTACTGTATTAGCCAAATTTCTCTTTCAGGAACAAAGTACTAGATACAAAAACTTATGATGTATATTTAGCTTACACAGTTTTGGAGGCTGGAATTCCAGATGGCACAGCACAAATGTTCTGGCAGATACAACCCATGGCTATATCATCTCATGACATGTGTAGCAACTATGAAAGTGTTTGCAAGAGAGAGGCAGCAGTGACAGCATCAGGAGCACAGATTAGAGCACACTTACTCTAAGAACATCCTCCAACTGTCTACATACCTGCCCCTAGGGCCATTACTTACAGTTCTCATACCAAATACCAATACCATGGGGCAAACCACCAGGATCCTTCAGTGAATTCTTGCAGAGGTACCAACACATCTAAACTATAGCAGTATCTTAATTTCCAAATCCACACACATTAACACAGAGCATGGCTACACATGTACCAATAACTCCAACTTTGCTGGGGGATGGAGGTAAAAACATTGGTGAGACTTGCTGGACCCCAGCCATGCTCCAAGTTCAGACAGAGATCTTTATCTCCAAGGAATAAAGTAGATAGAGATAGAGCAAGAAACTCAACTTGCTCCTCTGGCTTCACCTACACATATACCAAAAACATACAATTCTCTCTCTCTCCCTCTCTCTCTCTCTCTCCCTCTCTCTCTCTCCCTCTCTCTCTCTCTCTCTCTCTCTCTCTCTCTCTCTCGCTCACACACACACACACACACACACACACACACAATTTGATACATTTTTCTGTAATAATTTGAATATAAACTATTGTTACCAGCAAATTCATTTTGAGGAATAAAAGCAAGAATCACATTTCCTCTTTCTGCTAGACATTACATATTTTGCTGAAGGCTATGTTGTGTGGTTCCTTGCACTTGCTGAAATCAGCAAAACAAAAATTCTAATAATTAATTTTACATGCATGATTAAAGAAATTGAGTTCTACAAACCTATAGATTCTAAAAATTAATGAACTGAAGTAAAAGCGTGCTTTGCAAGAATGAATAATTTAAAATAGAGGAGTAGAGCATAAATAACCTTTTCTCTAACAAGTTGCTAGAGAGTTCCTAGAGGCTTTCAAGATACTATTCAACAATTCTATGACAGAATAAGGTCTACCTTTTCATCAAGCTTTTCAATTATAGTCTTTTGTTTCCATGCTAGCAGAAAATCTCTTACAACTGCTTGTCACTACTCTCAGCACTCCTCCTGAAAATAAATTAAATACATTTTATTGATAAAACAGTTACCTCATTTGATTATAATCACATACCAAAATATTTATTCAAATAAAATAACTTTTTCTCTTCCTAATGATAAATGTTTCCTATGCCAGATTTGTTCATATAGTTTCTTTAGTTTTCCTCTTTATACACCTCTGGAATGATAATGATAATGAAATTCAAGTTTTTTATTGGTGTGTGCATACTTAATACAAAAATGTATTGTTGATTTAAACTATGCTTGACAGCATTCAGATCAATAACTAACATCTATTACATTCCTATCTTGTTATGCAAACCAATCTCTGATTCTTGCAACTGCTATTAAGCTCAGGTAAAATTGATTGCTTCCATCTTTGCATCCCGTATTTGTCTGTGAGCGACTAAGATCAACTCTTAATACTTTAAGCAGATGTAAAAGTTATTTGTAAAGCCAGTTGGGCTTTTGTTATAACTTACCACTGAGTTTTTTTTCCCACTGTTGATTCTCGATCATCTGACTGCTACCAAGATCTCAGCTTCACAGTAGACATGGTAGGTCACTTAACCAGTCTCTTTATGCCTTTAGTACTCGGAAAAAATACCACCATTGGCTTACTTGGGATAAGACCCTACAGTGTAACCATGGACTCATAGAGAGAAGAATTCTCTTGGGCTTTATTGACTTAGGTTTTGCTTCTTATATATTAAAACAAACAAATAAACAAACAAAAACCAAAAAATGTATTTGTATACTGGAGTGCTCACTAACCAATGGTGACACAAGTTCAAATTCTGCCCAGCACCCATATAACCTCCTTTATGAATTTAAATCATTGCTTTTCTCTTTTACTTAGGAGGCCACACATTTCATACCTCTCCCAAGGGCAAATGCAGTGTCATGTTGCCATGGATATTTGTTATTTCTTGAGTGCCATTAGGATCTTTTTGAAATGCATAAGTTGAATTATCACCAACGTACTTTAAATAGAATGCCAGTAGTCAGGCAGGAACAAATAGGGTACACATTAGTAGCACTGCATGAACGTAATGAGTAAATTATTAACATTCTGAGTTTTATACCTGCTGTCAGATTACGGGAGGCCCTAATAATGTGACTTTCCCATTATAACCCAACAATACATCAGCATTTGCTTTCACAGGACTTCAAGATTTGGGCGATAATTTTTTCAGCAAAATGGCACAAATTCGCATTATTAATGATTTCAGTATTAATCGGATTATACTACATCATCTTCTAGAAATGGTTTGAACACTGGACATGGCTTACAAAGATACACTTAAGAAAACATTGGACATCATTATTATTTCTTTTATTTCTGTGTAGTAGCAACATGCTTATCAATTTTTAGTTTGTTGGGGACACTCTTATGTTACATCACAAGATAAGAACACAAAGTCTTTCCACAATTGTATGCAAGTCTACATGTGGCTGATCTTCCAATGCATGTGTAGCATCTACTATGTAACATTCTTGAATCTGGGCAGACCACATGACTTGCTTTGGCAAATACAGTGCTGCATATGTGACAGGCTGAACAGTTTCTGACCACCTGCTCTTACTTTCCTACTATGACAAATTGTCATATGACATTGGAGATGACCTCCAGGAGATGGTCTTCGGGAAATGGCATGGGTTGATGTCACCCACCAGGATGGTTGTGAATCCTATCAGAGCTGTCAAATGACTCATCAGATGACTCGTGCTTGACTTTCCCCAGATGAGACAAGAGGAAGAATTACCAGCTAACTCAACCAAATTATAGAGTCAAGGTATTACCAAACTTTATTCTTCATTAAAAGCAAATTAAAGGCCTGTTGATTTAGCCACTTTCCTATTACTGCTTTGTTCAGGGATAAGTAACTGTCGTAGACTTCTTCCTCCTGTTATACATTTCCTTCCTGGGACAAGCTTGAAATCAGTACATTAATAGATCTTCGACTGTGACTAGCTGGAGAAGAGTATGACTCATTAATTGGAAAAGCATAAGGCCGTGGGGTGGGAATCCCCTAACTCCAGTCTCTTTTCTCTTGGTTCTGCAAAGAAGCAAAAATATACTTTGGCTCCTCCAGCCTAGCAATTTCACCTCAAGGAGCACAAGTGCCAGTCCTGGTAGCAATAGCAGTGATGGGAGAGAAATGGTAGTTGTGTCCAGGTGGGTACTGAGGTAGTCACACATAGCTGCTGTTAAAATCCAGCTTGCATCCATACAGAAATCGGTGCCACCTTCTCTGCTTATTCCTTTGCTTCTCAGTTTGTTCAGAACACAAGGAAAGGCTGTTGTAACATATTGAGACTTGTTGAAGAACCCATTCAAGATTCTAGGCAATATTGGTGATTGACCGTTGGGACCAGCTGAGCTTCCATCAGATTCTGACACAAAGCTGAAGTCCCTTGTGCAGACTGTGCCTCTGTGTAATAAGTGATATAGCCTGGGGCCAGCTGTGGGCTTATCACAGAACTGCAAGTAGTGTGAACTTGTCTGTGGGTTGTTCTTTTTAACCATGCAAGAAGAATGTGAATATTCCTTCTTAATAATAATGATTTATTTTATGTGTATGAGTGTTTTGCCAGTGTGTATGTATGTCTACCTCATGTACATCTGATCCCAGAAAAGGGGATCAAATTGATCCCCTGTAACTGGAGTTATGGTTAGTGTCAACCACCCTGTAGGTACTGGGACTGGGTATCCAAGTCCTATGTAAAAACAACAGGTACTTTTAACCACTGATATTCTTATCAGTAATCCCTGTGGGAGAAAAACAGGTGGCAAAAGATTTCCTTGGAGGTCTGAGTCATGATGGAAAGTTTTGTAGGCACTACAGATTTGCCTTCTTATTGTAGGTCAGCTGTGCAGAGTCCCATGCGGGCAGGTGGAGGAACATTACTGTGCTCCTTCTGCTTTCTATTACCAGTGATTTCTTTAGCTTCAGAGGTCCCACCTCACGAACTCTTAGAGCTCAAAACACAACACATGGAACTGAGGAGTTCTCGCTCCTGCATGTGAGCCATAGATACAAAGTTGGCAAGAGTTGTGTGTGTGTGTGTGTGTATGTGTGTGTGTATACATCAGATGTGAGCCTACTGGTATGATGTACTGTACACAAGAGAAACGCAGACTCATGTTCATGACTTTCTTGTTATATACAAGTAAATATTAGTGATTCTTCAGTGCAGTACTAAATTTAACTTGACATCATTTTGAAATATTCAAATTTGTGAAAAAAAAAACATGTTAAGTATTCCTCTAAACCAAGCTGAGAAGACTGATAAAGATGTAGGCAGCAGAGCCTAGGACTACAGAACCAGATGTGGGAGAAGTCTGTAATCACAATGCTAACCATTAAGAACAAGCCACTCACCTAAGTCAGAAGAGGGCAAACAAGAATTCTTCACAGTTTTTCTTTCTCATCTGTGGAAAATTGAAAAGACAAAGCTGTTAATAACTGGCTCCTTCAACCCACCTTGAAATTATTATTCTAATTTGCTAAAATTAAAAGTTTACAATTTTCTTTAGGTCAGCTAAAGAATCACTTCAGTGGCTTTCATTTGCCTACCAAGCAATCATAATAATTTGCTTATTTGTTTATCTTAAACTGTGAGAAATACTTAAGCAGACCCTTTCAATGTGCTTCGCATGCATATGTATATCTGTTGGCCCTTTCTCTCCATTTGTGATGATTATATGCCTATCAAAAGTGAGAGAAATCGGCAGTGCAAATATAACTGAGGGTCTTAGAACACGGCTGTCAGCAAGTTAAGGAGAATTATTGAGCAGGCACAGTTGTCTGAATGCATTAAACTGTAAGTGGATCAAAGTGGGGAACAGTTCACAAAGATTTGATTCTTAAGAAGCTCATGCAAAAAGCTGAGTTATCTCTCCAACCCCCATAAAAACTGCTGTGTTTGCACTGAAAGTTTTCCTCTGCATTTGTTCAAAGTTGCAGGATGGCTCAGTTCAGGAGAATCACAGGATATAGCTTTCTAGAGGAGATTAAGACTTGTACTTAGACTCAAGACAGCACTATTAGTTTATAAGACAAATAGACGAGCTACTACTGCGTTTTGGGACATAGTTTCATCAACTGTAGCCAACTATGCTTTCTTTTCTTTTTTTGTTTTTTGTTTGTTTGTTTGTTTGTTTTTAATATGGTCTCATGTAATCCAAGTTAGCCTCAACTGCACTATGCAGCTTAGGTTGACTTCAAACTTCTGATTTATTTGCCACAATCTTTTGAATGTTGTGATTACAGATACATGCCACCATACTGAGTTTGTGTGATACAGGAAGTTGAAGTTGGATCTTCTGGTATGTTAGGCAAGTACCCTGCTAACTAGCTATATCACTAAAATTACTATGCGTTAATAAGTTACTAAATAAAAATGGAAATTCAAACATTGAGATTCGAAGGTGCTTTGTTTCTTGCAATGGTTTGTCTAATATTCATTCATTCATTCATTCATTCATACATTCATTTGTTCTTTCATTTTTGTTGATCTCCTCCTCTGCCTCCTCTACTTCCTCCTTCTTACATTGTGGGGCAAAACTCTCTTTGATTATTTAACTAGATCATTTATTTTCTTTCCTTCGTGGAAAACAGAAAGATTCATTAGATTAACTGTGGCAGGGATGAAGGAGAGACTACTGTGAGGAATCCAGTTTCCCATAATGTCTCTTTTGGATAAGTTTTTTTTCTTTTTTTCCTTCTTTTTCTTTTTTTCTTTTTTTCGAGACAGGGTTTCTCTGTGTAGCCCTGGCTATCCTGGAACTCACTCTGTAGACCAGGCTGGCCTCAAACTCAGAAATCCGCCTGCTTCTGCCTCCCAAGTGCTGGGATTAAAGGCGTGAGCCACCACTGCCCGGCTAAGTTTTCTTTCTTGAGTGACCAAAATAAGACTAACAAAACACACAAAAAAGGAATGTGAAAGTCATTCACTGTTTATAGATTAAGTCTGATTATCTCAATTGGTTTTTCTAAAATCTATATACACAACAGATACCCCAAGCAGAATGTATATGTAGCTATTGATTCTTTCGTTTCAGAAGGGACAGTATTTTGGGGGTAGGTGTTATATATTGATCCATCTTGTGGCCCATTCAGCACCTAAATGTTCTGAATGAGATATAGGATGAAAGGCTTATCTCTGGTCTTCTTGTGGGATTCTGAGACAGTATGGACATAGAACCAAGCATTGTGAGCAGCAACAGCCACTGGGGAAAACAAACAGACAGCTCCTGCTTACTGTTTAAATGCATTTCACTAGGCCTACATGAAGATCGTGGGGACAGTCTCTTCTTGGAGTGAAGAGGGAGCATGGGGGTGAAAATAACCTTTAAATGTATGGAGAAAAATAGAATAAAAGGCCCCAGAGTGAATATCATTCTTCTCTTAAAAGAGGTGTTCACACATTTTACATCAGAGATGTGCACAGGCTAATTGACAAGCATTGAAGGAAACATTCAGCCAAGCAGACAGTATAATTTATAATAAGAAAAACTATCAAAAATATTTTAATAAAAACCTAGTAGAGTCACAGTTGTGATTCAAGGTGCCAGGGTCAATGTTTTTGGCTTTTGGAAAATTTCACAACAGATCTCTATTTTAATTTTCTTTTGTTTCTTTAAAATGTTTATATTATTATAAATGTTTATATTTTTACTTTTTAAAAAATTCAAATATACTTATATCACTCCTTCTGTTCCCTCCTTCAAATCCCTCCTTGATTGTCAACATCATTGGGTTAATAAACACCTAAAATACAATCAGCTCCTCTCAGGCTAACTAGAGATGTAAAACCATTCTGAATACATCTGGCAGCATCCATGGATTGGGTACTTATGGAATTGATTGAAGGAAACTGAACCAGGCTCTGAGCACAGGTGTCCTCTTTCTCTGCTTCCTGACCAGTGTGATACAAGCCCCTCTACTCCCCAGTGTGCTCCCCCAACACATGACCTGCTCATGCAAAAAGTACTACTTAAAATGCTTCTAGAATCTTAGGATAAAATGTAAGATTGACATTTAAATTTATTATTATTATTATTATTATTATTATTATTATTACTATTATTATTACTGTGTGTATGTGTTTACATGTGTGTATGTTTGTGTCTGTGCTCATGTGTTTGCACATGTGTAAATAAAGGGACATGCATTATACATTACCTATATGTAGGTTAGAAAATCAATTTCAGGAGTCCATTCTTTCTTTTGACTATGGATTCTGAGGATGGAATTTAAGTCAAAAGCATTTTTATATCTATTCCTGACATTTAAAATTTTAAATAGTTCTCTGATATTTACTATGAGAAGCACATGGATTTTGTTTTGTTTTATCTCACTATGTAGCTGAGGCTAGCCTTGAACTCATGACCTTCCTTCCTTAGCTTTCTGAGTGCTGGAGTCACAGACATGTGTCAGTATGTTCTGATAACATGGAAAATTTTTTTTGATACTTTATTTACATTTCAAATGTTTCCCCCTTCCCAGATCTCCCCATTGGAACATCCCCATTTCCTCCCCCTTCCCATTGCCTCTATGAGAGTATTCCTCCACCCACCCACCCACCCACTCTCATCTTCCCTCCTTGGCATTCTCCTATACTGGGGCATCTAACACCCTCAGGCCCAAGGGCCTCTCTTCCCCCTGCCAACCCTCAGGCCAACAAGACCCTCCCCTGCCACATATGTGGCCAGCACCATGGGTCCCTCCAACATGGAGATGTTGATAAGGATCCTTTTCTCACTGTTCATTGTATCATGTAATGAACATGCATGCAGACAAAGATTGTTTAGCATTAATTTCTTCAGTTTAATCAAAGTACATTGACAAGTGCAAGGTACATATCATCAAGGCATGTATCAACACAGTGTGGTAAATATAGTCAGTGTCCTTAATTTCATATTTAAACAAAATAAGAGAGTAGACTTAACCATACCAGATGAGCATGAAGCACCACTGCAATGTGAAAGACATAAAAAAATCGTTTAAGTCTGTTGTAAAGTAGTCAGTGCCTTGCATAGACAAGATGAAGGAAAAGAATTGTAGAGAGACGAGATAATTTTTAGCATGTCTTTGAAATTGATAATACATATAAATCTATGTGTGGGCTACTTTAATTGTAATATGTATAGTCTGCTTTGTCTTAGACAGTGCAGTCTAGTCTCATTCTAAATCATATTATTATGTGAATGAAAGTGCTACTCATAAATTTTAAATGTTACTTTATATGATCATATCTGGTATGGTGTTCGAGACTTCCAAAACTCAGTGCATTAAATTTAAAAAACTGATATAAAATAAAACAAAGCTACCATGTATATACACACATGTACATATACCCATTGATATACATATAGGTAAAAGCAAACCTTCCTTTGACACTTCAGAAATATTCTCTGGCAACATAGTGGCAAAAATTAAATCTGAAAGTAATTAAATACATCTTGTTTGCAGCAAGCTGTATTTTTCTAATGCGATTCTCCAAAAATTGTTTCCCAGACCTATATTTAACAAAAAAGGATGAAACTAAACTCTATATGGAAAATAACAGTTGATCATTTAAAAATCAACCTCACAAATGTTTTTCTAACATATTACAGGCATGAAAATTCTAAATTATAATGATTTTATACTGTTAAATAGGAGCAACCTGATTTTCTAGCTAGCAATATAATGTAGTGTATCCTTTATTTTTGTCTATAATGTCTATGTCTATTTCTTTTACAGAATAGTTCACATATTTATTTATTACACCAAGAAACTAGAGGTTCAGTACTTTATTGATATGATCACCAACCCTGTGATTATCATTTTATGATATTCTTCAGAACTTCCGTGCTGTCTTCTATAATTACCAGGCTTTTATGAAACATATCAGACATAAGTAAAAATGGTACAGCTCTGATGAAACAAGCACCTGCTGGAGGTCACCTAGCTGTGTAATCTTTAAGGTGACCTAGTGCAATTATTCTGCCCACACAAAGGTTGTTATTAGTTCCCATGTTATTAGCAAAGGTATAAATAATTATATGGTAAATATCAGCTCATCATAGATAACAATGGTCTAATAAAGTGCTTCAATGATTCATATGTCTTTCCAATGAACTCACTGTAGGAATAACTTCAGAAATTCTGAAATACAAGCTTTAGTATGCCCTTTAACAAATCTGTAGTTTAGGATAATTTCATGCACTTTTTCAAAAGACTCTAATAATTTTTCTTATTTGAAGAGTGAAACTATATATATACATGTATACCTATATGGATAGACACACACACACATATACACACACACACACACACACATACATACACACACACACACACATACATACACACACACACACACATACATACATACACACACACACACTTACACTGCTATCTATATTTTGCACTGTAGTAAGCAGACCTTGATGTGAAAATATATGCTGACTTTTAATGAGAAGTGCAGACCCTTTAATGTAAAGCAAGCCTGAAGCCTGAAGAAGCAGAAGTGAGACACTAGGATAGTAAGTAGTTCTCAGCCTAAGGGTCTCAAACCCTTTGGGGGTGAACAAGATCACATGTCAGATATTTATATTCTGATTCATAATAGTAGCAAAATTACACATATGAAATAACAACAAAATAACTTTATGGCTGGGGGATACCACAATATGAGGACATTTTCTTTAATATTGCTGATTGATTATTTTTTCAAATATACGAAACTGCAGTTTCCGCATGATATAAACTGTCAAAGATCATTTAAAAGGTAAAGAAAATTTCCACTTTGCTTTGTGGGATTAGTCTAATCCCAATGTCACTACTGCTGAAATAATAAACATAAAAAAACATATCACATTTTTAATTACATAGATGGATGGGGAATCAGAACACAAACCGAACTAAGTGAATTTTGCAGCTTATTTTGTTGCACTTAATAACATGCTCAATGAAGTATTACTTCTAAGTACAAGTAGATGAGGAAAAAGATGTAAAATCTATGGAAAAGTGATTTATCAAATGAGCTCATGGAAAAGGACATACTATGAGCCATTAAGATACTACAAAGCAACAGTGTAAAATTTGTCAGTGCTATTTTTCTCCATAGCTATTGTAATATATAAATTCATAGCCCAGAGTCTTTTTTCATGTTTTTTACATACAGAAGTAAAGGATGATGGGGTAACAAAATTAGGAAATAAATAAAAACTTAACATGGGTAGGAGAAATTGCATACTATTCTTAAATTTAAAAAGTTGACTGAAAAATGCTGTCACATCAAGTTCACACCCTCTTGAAAAAGAATGAATATTTATTCTGTAAGTATGGAATTTCAGTTATGTGTAAGGAGATGAAATTTACTCAGTTTATGTACTTACACACACACACACACACACACACACACACACACACAGATAGCGTGCACACATACACTTGATGGCACATACTTTACCCAAAGAAACTTCTTGCTGGCCCATGTTTAAGTAGTTATTTTCTGAGATTACTAAATGATTTTGTAGTAAGCATAATTTTTCAATTATAGTCAACATATTTTAAAGAGGTGTTTAGGGGGCTTCATAGTCAGGGTTTGTATTCCTGCACAAAACATCATGACCAAGAAGCAAGTTGGGGAGGAAAAGGTTTATTCAGCTTATACTTCCACATTGCTGTTCCTCACCAAAGAAAGTCAGGACAGGAACTCACATAGGACAGAAACTTGGAGGCAGGAGCGGATGCAGAGGCCATGGAGGGATGTTGCTTACTGGCTTGCTTCCCCTGGCTTGCTCAGCTTGCTTTCTTATAGAACCCAGGACCAGCAGTTCAGAGATGGCACCACCCACAATAAGCTAGGCTCTCCCCCCTTGATCAGTAACTGAGAAAATGCCTTACAGATGAATCTCATGGACGCATTTCCTCAAAGGAGGCTCCTTTGTCTGTGATCATTCCAGCATGTCAAGTTGACACACAAAACCAGCCAGGACAGGGGGTTAAGCATTTAGATAACATTTATTTTTCTTTCTTTGCATTTTTTCCTGTTCTGTCCACCTCTTTTTAATTCATGATCTCCTTCATATCTGTACTTTCATGGTCAAAAAGATCTTTCTGACAGTTCAGTCCTATACCCAATTCTCCATGATAGTTGTTTTGATCTCTCTATAACATTTCTTTAGACCTGGACCTCTTCTCAGCCTTTACTGCTGAACGAAAGTTTTCTCCTACCCCTTTCCCAGAAAGATCTTAATCATCCCAGTAAAGTCAGCACCTATTTGCATGAACATAACTTTGAAATTAGCCCTTTTACTCTAAAGCTCCTCACATAGGTCTGGACACAGAAACATGTCTCAGTAATAATTTTTTTAAGACTCCACATGTCCTTTTCACTAAATTGATATATACACTGAATTTATATTCCACATAAATATTTTTCTACCCTTAACGTTCTCTAGAATTTTTAAGAGAAATTATTCATCCACTTACAAAGCCCAACCATGATTGCCAAGTTGTGTTTATTTTGACTTATATATCCTTTGCATTTTCCTTTCCATCTGCAGAACGAAGTTCAGAAATGTAGATAATCTAGGAAGGATGAGGATACCTTTAGGCTTACTTTTCTAGAACCTACCTTTAATAAGAGTTCTCACATGTTTTGACCCCCCACAGACCTGTTTAGAAGTAGTTTCTTGGGGAAATTATATTTTGTTTGTCAGGATCTCAGCAGTCTAGTTCAACAATGTCAAGACACCAAACACAAATCGACAGTGGTCACCAGATTCTACCAGCCCTCCGCCAAATCAGCATGAGTCAACAGGAGTGCCCAGGACCAGCCAAGATGCCAAGAGAAGTCCTCTGTCATGCCTTTCTCAAGAAAGCAAAGATCAGCGAAGACCAAGATGCAAGACCAACAAAAGTTTGTAAAGCTAGCTATGTAAGTGTACTGTCACTGTCCCTTGAGTCCTATTTATAGTCCCTCTAGACATCATGTGTCCTCCCACAAATCTTCTCTCAGCAAAACACCACAGGAGTCTATCTTAGCAAAACACCAAGCGAGTCTATATCATCTGACATATCCACAAACTTCCACTTCAGATAGCCACCAAAGAGAAGATAATTTTTAAAAAGAAAGTTCACTTCATTTCTCCTCAGGGAGTCCTTACCCACTCAGAGCAGAAGGGGAGAGGAGGGACCAAGGCCAAATTGTAGGAGGGGGTGACTGGAAGGGGGCCAGTAAGTACGATGATGTAAATGGAATAATTTTAAAAAGTTAAATTAAATAACAAAAAGCAAGTTCACTTAGTATTTTCCCAGAAAACAAAAGTATAAACTTTTTATTTTTTTACTGTAACTTCCAAAACTTACCTAGCAATCTTTACTCAACATTTCTGTTGTCATCAATGAAATGCATGACCCAAAGGTGCTTTGAATGTAGCTTTCTTCATCCTTACTACCCAAACTGCTTCAGTAATAACGGGGACTTAGCAAACACGACAGATGTTTGATGGATGAATAAGTTAGGAAGACAGAAATACGTACTGGATTGCAGAGACTGATGACACACTACAAAGATATTAAGGCCAGCACAGGAAAGACATGAAGTTGCATTTTTGTGAACTATCATAAATAATAAGAGGAAAGAATGGTCTAGAATGCTGAATGTGGTGAACTGTCAGAATGGTTTCTAAAAAAGGCACACAGCAGACAGAAGTGATGAGTAGAGAGACAGCATATGTCATCTCTCATCCTATTTTTTATTTTTATTTTTTTGGTGATGAAGTTGTTAGTGGGACACTCATATTCTTATAAGTAACCCCCAACCCATGTTCTTGTAAGAGATTCCTCATACTTGCTCCCTAGTAAACCTAATAACCTCAGAGATTCACTAAGCTCGACTTGGAAGAAATCGTTCCTTTGATCTGTTGTTCATCTGTCTGAGTTGTGTAGACATTGATTTATGTCTCCCAGGAAATGATAACCAAACAAGGAACCGCAATTCACAATTTTAAGTCTTCTCATTAATAGCAAAGTGTCAGTGTGATTTTCTTCATCCCTTCCCACCCCTAATGACTTGATGCTCTCCACACTTCTAGACCATACAAGTTGGGATATTACGCTTTACATGTTCTGATCTTAATGAGTATTTCTGTGAAAATGAGAAATATATTTAAGACTTCCACATGAATTCCTATTTGTCTGCCAAAACTTATTTAAAGTTTTCTAGTGTTTAGAATCTAAAACAACACAAATAAAATTGTTGAATTACTAAGAAAAATAAAAGCAAATACACAAATATTTCTCTAGTCAAGGAGGGTGTCCTTTTTTCTCTAGATTTCTCTATATTATCCAATTCCTTTTAGAAGCTCCATTTGATCATCATTCATTAATGGTAATTAATTAATATAAATAATTACCGATACATAATTAATTTTATTTGTGGCAGAAAATTCATGCAAAACCAGCTTTTATTCTTTTCATATCTTAATATAGACTTAAAAAGCCTTGATGACAGAGACGCAAAAGATATCAAGTGTTTTGCTAGCTTAAACCAATAGAAGAAATCAAATTTGAGAACTCTGCATAAAAAAGGAAGGAGACCCACTGAATATGTGAGCTTTTACATATTATGTACTTCTCTTGGGACATATTAGATGCCCTGGGAGATTCTACTCACGGTAGTATAGGCTACAGTAACCCCAATAAACTCAGGGAGGTTATATACCTCCTTTGGCCCTGCACTTTTTTATTCTCTCCTTTTTCTTCTCAGCACACTAAATATACAAAGGCTAGTAATTATTTTGTTCTTTGAGAAAATGGCACTCAGGTGTCTAATCTAGGCTTACTGTTAAATACTTACACAAAGATACACCTTATTTCACAGCTCTCCTGTAGGTATTTACTGGAATGGTGTTTATTTTCTCTTTATTTACATATGAGTTTTCAAAAACTATGGAAGCAAAGTTATTTGGACATTCAGGGAAAGGTTAACTAGCATTTTGGTAGGGGCGCCTTGTCCTCAGGATGCCTGGGCAGCAGATGTTCTATGTGGAGACCTGATGTAGGCATGTGTCACTTCTTATTTTTCTTAGATGTAAAAAGAACCCAACCTACCAAACCAAAACCAACAAACTTCAGGGCCTGAGGCAATGACTCCAGCAGCAGAGTACATTTGAACAACCATGTGGATCTGAGTTTAGATCGCCAGTATCCATGTAGAAAGCCAGGGTATGTACCTGTGATCCCCGCATTAAGAAGGTGGACACAGGAGATTCCTGTTCAGTCTAGATAATTAGCAAACAATCTGGAAAGACGCTTTCTGGAAACAACAACAAAAACCTTTGACAACAGTGAAAGACATCGGTGTTGTTGACCTCTGGTCTCAACATGTATCCACATTTATCAAACACAGGTACATTCACAAACGCAAAGCCATACAACACACACACACACACACACTCATGAGAAAGAGAGAGATAGATAGATAGAGAGAGAGAGAGAGAGAGAGAGAGAGAGAGAGAGAATTCTTCTAATTTTGGCCCTTTGTTTCTATTAAACTTACTACTTAAGATCCTTGAGAAAACATCAGGCCTTACGCAGTATGGAGTGGCTTTTAAAATTTTATTTTCCCTTCTCTGTTGCTACAACCAAACTGCATTCAGAAGCAAATTATCATATCAAGAAGTGAATGGCTTAAATAAATGTTTTTATTGAAGTGACATGCAGTTGAAAATGGTGTCATTTATGGAACATAGCTGCATAATTTGCTGCTTTGTAGAAGAAGGTGACTGTCTTGGAAAAAAATCAAAATGGCAGAAAAGGGACACAAACATATTTACAGAAAACAAAGAAGCTGCCAGGTTTATGGGGCTCACTGATGACCAGGCAACATTGCTGGTGCTCTGCAAATTTGATCATTGGGGGTTAACTCAGTTGTCTTCCTGTTGATTTCCCAAACAGTCCGCTTTTCATCTTCTTCCCTTCAGATACCTTGTCGGTTATTGGCCCCCAATTGCGCTCCTTTTGGAGCCAACTGCAGGTAATGAGATGCTGATTGAGGATTCTAGAATTCACTTGCTGATGATTATGTGTTATTTTAACAGGAGAATGACAATAATTTCCAGTAATGCCACTTGTTAAGGTAATTATGCTATAATTGCCTTATCAAGGTGTCATAGAGGAGAGGGGAGAAATTCCAGGATTTCACAGCTGCTGTCAAGCTCCTTTAAGATTTGTCTTGAAACTGCATTGTCAGCCATGACGATAAATCCCCTTTAAACCTGAGTATAGTTGCTCTGAGTAGGTTAGATGATCTGAAATGAAGTTTTTCAAGAGCCAATTTTGAAAATACTGGTATTACAACTGTGTGATGAAGGTACACACACACACACACACACACACACTCTCTCTATATATATATTAATATAATATATATAATATTTCATTCAAATTTATTCATATATATTTGCAATATATATTTGAATGCTACATCATATATTTTAACTTCAATACAACAAAAAGTTATTTTATTTAAAAAATATGCTTTTTTCTTCCAGTAATTTTTTAATTAACTTTACATCCCAATCACAGACCCCTTCCTTCCTCTCTTCCCATAAAATGTGTGTTTAAAAACAAGTTAAATATTAAAAATGTAATAGCATGTATTACAGGAAACAAAACAATCTATTCCAGGAGACAAAACAGTACATGATTGCAGTTAAAAATCTAATAGAAGACAATGCTCTAGACTAAGAGATAAATTAGCATCTATGGGACTGTAATGGCCCAGGGTACAGAGAAAGGGTTGAGGGACCTTCAACCCAGGCTCCCTCAAACATGAGGATGACAGGAGTTGGCTACCTTCCCCGTTCCTGCCTGGAACCACAAATCCAGCTGCCCTACCATGACAGTTATCAGGCTTCATTTATTGTTTAACCTTATGGCACACACACGCCCTTCAAGTATAAAGCTCTTGAGTATAAAGATGAAACATCTTCCAGCACCTCCACTCTGGCCCATGGTACATGGCCATATACACCTTTCCCCAGAGACCTTGGACACCTCTCCAGGGGCATAAACACCTCCTTTCCCCCAGTAAAATAAACCAGTTCTCCAAAGATATTTCCAGGTATGTTCATTGCCTGTGCACTCACTACTGACAGGGATCCTACATTGCACTCATCAGAGAGCCCCAATAAGATAAGTTTTCCTCCCTTAAGGCCAGCTGGGTGCCTGATAGGCCTGACCACCTGGAGGAGGAAGCAAACATGGGGGAGCAGCAACATGTTTGTTACCAGAGGAGGATTGACTAGTAATTTATGAATAACTCTGAGGTGCTGCCAAAAGGTTAATATTCTGGAGAGACTCAGGAAACTTGGACAACTGATGTTCTATTTGTGGGCATGATGGGTCTCTAATGTTTGAAGATAAGTTTATTTTTTCCAACTTTCTAAAATCTAAATGAAAGTTTAGGGGCTGGACAGGTGACTCCTCGGTTCATATAACATTCTGGAAGAACAATAAGTTCCTGTATCATTATTGTAGCTGCCAATAGTATAAATTCATTCAGTAAATAATGGGTCCTGTTATAAAATATTGTGAAATTGTTCTCCCAAGTAGATGGAATTTGAGTGTTTCCTTTGTACACATTGAGCTTGGATTCTATTTGTAAGAATATAAAATCTCATGTGCTAAAACAAAATTCGTTGGCATACAACAGTGAGCAGGAACTATGAAGAAGATGGGAGAGAAAACAGACTGAGTGACAGTGGGTTGGTAAAGTGGTATGTGGGAAGGTACTTTTTGTATTTGGGCTGTCAAAAGAGAAACATAAGCCCCAGTCAGCCACAAAGCCTTTATGCACAATGGTATACCTCCTGTAAGATATGCCACTGCAAAGATGGCAAATTCATTGACAGAATTAACAGAGTTTCTCGTGTGATAAGTTAGTGGAAAGTTTTGTGCTGGCTATTATTAAGAGACAAGTGGTTGTCAACTGAAGATATTTTTTGGGTTAGGGATGGGGACACATGTCTACTTCTTTTAGCTCTAGGATGCCATCTAGTGCAGACCTTTGCAGGCCCTGAGCATGCTGCCACAGTCCTTGTGAGTTCATATATACACTAATTCTGTTGATTAAGAAGGCTGGCTGAGCAAGGTACAGATCTATGAGTGTAGCAGAATGTCACATAGTGTAATTTTGTTTCTACTTTAACAAAAATGTTTATAGTAGTATTTAATTTTACTCCAGGTTTCTGTTTTATGTAGTCTCAGGTTCTTGGTCACCCTAGTAATGTCTGTCAGGTATGTTTTCTATCCTGTAGAGTTGGCCTTTAATCAATTCAAATATTGGTTGGTTATTCACACAAACTTTGTGCCGTTCTTGCCCTAGCATATCTTATAGGTGGTACACTAGTGTGCATAAAGGCTTTGTGGCTGCCTGGGTGTTTTTGGTTCTCATTTGATAGCATGTGGAATATCTTTCTGTACTAAAGATGCTGGAGTGCAGGGGAGAAGACTCTGTGTAGGCATCAGATCAACTTCTCCATGTTCCAGGTGTTGTGTAGGTGTTGTCCTTTGCAATTTTTGTGGAGAGCAACCTATAGTCTTGGCAATACCTTGTGTTGTTTGGAGATTCCAATGGCCACCTTTGACCAGCAACTCAATTAGACGTAATGCAATTCTACTCCTGGAAACTTCAGTGGTTGACAAGAGATGTCAAGTTTGGGCTCTGTCTCCCTCATTATTTGGGAATTTCATTTAGATCACTTTCATATATTTATATATTTTAGGAAGCGCCTACTACATTTCCAGACTACCTTTCAAATTGTGTCCCTCAAATTTATATTAGGTTGTAAAGAATGAATCCCTGTGTCTCACATACCAGAAAGACATATCCATGCCAACTTTACAGGCTAATTTCATCTTGCAAAGTCCACTATTCTCGTCCGTTCGCTCTTGGGCATCCTTAGTTGAGAATTAACACTTTGCATATATTTATTAGATGAATAAAGCAGGCTGAAATACTCTGTCCAGAACATTCCATCTTGACAATGTATGCTCTAAAGCAACAGAAACGAAGAGAAGAGAAGCAAAGTGCTAAGAATGGTGTCTCATTTGAATATTTTTCAGTACTTTGCTGCACAATTAGAGATTGAAGATGTTGTGGTTATAAAGACACAAAGGTGCTTGATTGTCGAACAATTTCCCAGTGAATGAGGGAAAATTAATTTATCACCATAACACGTAGCAATAAATATTAAATGGGATATTCCTTCTGAACACATTCCTCCAACACAGTTTCCCCAGCCTTGGCTTATCATTTACCTAGCAATGATATTTTTATCATGCTTAATTTTTACTTTTTGGAGCTGGGGGTCATTTTGGTTTGTTAAGATCTTACTGAATAATGATATTTCTTTTGATACTGACTTACTTTACATTTAATGAATGTAAGTCTCGCAACATTTCTTCATTTTCTTAATTCAAAGACCCTGAACAGTTGAAATAATAATAGAGATAATTATCTAATGTCTATTTTAAAACCAAGTATCATCTCATAATATTTTGACAAATGTTTTCAGATTATAAAATATCCTCTAAAATGTAAGTTGAGAGCATGTTGTTTTGAGGCTACATTTTTTGGGAAGGCTTTTTTGTTTGTTTGTTTAGTTTATCTTATATTTATTTATTTTGAGGGAACATGTGTGGTGAACAGAAGACAACATTTGGGAATAAGTTCTGTTTTCACAGGTCATAAGGATTGGTGGTAGGCTCTTTAAATCACTAGGTCATCTCACTAGCTCACGTTTATCTTTGCACACGTGAAAGAGAAATATGACATAATTTGGGCCATTTTCTGTAATCAAATATCTTTGTAATAAAAATTTACAATATGGTTTTAATGTTTGCTTTCTGAATTTGAGGACTGGCACTGGACCACATGGGCTATTTGCTTGTTACATACCAACTTTCTTGCAAGATGATGACTGGGCAAATATTTTTCAAATATCCTTTAGTTGATTCTATGATGCCTCTGACTGAAAGACAGAACTTCTAATTAAATTACTAGAAAAACCACAATATTTATTGAAATATATCATTGTCATATGGCTCTTCTTTCTAGGCATAGAACACAATAAGTGAAATAAAACCTATTTTACAATATTATATTTCAAATAAACTCTTAACAGATTATCAGTTCCTTATATTCTCTAGTGACATTTTAAAATAGTATGTCACGATACTTTACATTCCATTGCTTTCTAATAATTTATTTCCAAATCACTGATAGTTTGGTCTGGAAGTCCTAGTGCTCATGTACATGAAATACAAACAATGTCTTTAGCAACAGAGGAAGGCCTTTCTTTTTAAATACTGTCGAATCAGTGAAATAATGTAGTTACTAAATTTATTCTCTCAGTTATTTGAAATGAAAATAACACTTGGCTGGTTATCCTTTTAATGTTTTTGGCTTCAACTCAGTGTCCATATCAACTAAGTGGATAGTTAAGTTGCAAGATGACAATTTCAATATTCTCTTAAACTTTCTCATGCTTGTTTATGACCCACTGGGAGTGAGATGAAGGTACAGCATCTTCCTAGGAAGATTTTTATATATTTGGGGGGATTATTATTATTATGGGAGCATTGGTATATTGTGTGGATGACATGTGTGGATTTTGATTTATTTCATTGATTTTTATTATTACGATCACATCATTTTCCTCCCTCCAAACCTTCCCACATACCGTTCCTTCCCCATATACACCTCTCTTTCAAATTATGGCCTTTTTCATTAGTTGTTGATACATGCATATATGTATGTAATATATATTCTTAACTATAATCTGCTCAGTCTGTACAATGTTACTTGTGTGTATATGTTCAGTGCTGACCATTTGGTATTGGATAGCCAATTGATGGACTCTTCTCTGGAGAATTCTATTTCTCCCACTCTCAGCATTCCTTAGTTGTCTGTAGTTCTTTGTGTAGGAATGAGGGCTTGTGGGATTCCCCACACCCACTTTAGCATGTCTATTTGTGTGTGTGTGTGTGTGTGTGTGTGTGTGTGTGTGTGTGCATGTGTGTGCGCTTGAACAGCTCTTATTTGGGTATTCATACTAGTGAGATTTTATGTGTACAGTTTCTGACATGACTAGGAAACAATCTCACAGAACACTCTCTGATCCTCTGGCTCTTACAATCTTTCTACTTGCTCTTCTGTCATGTTTCCTGGAGCTTAGGTGTGGGAGTTGTTCAGTAGACAAAGCGTTGGAACTGAGCTTCCTCATCCTGCTTTTGATTGGTTGTGGTTTTCTGTTAATGGTCCTCACCCATTACAAAGAATAGTTTTCTTAATAAAGGGGTAAAGGTTATCTCAGTGGGTATTAGAACAAATATTAAAATGCAATTAGGAGCTATGCTGGGTTAGTAATGTGGTAGATATAATTTTTTCTGCAGTATCCATAACATCTTTTGCCCTGGGTAGTGTAAAAAGTGCATTTCTGTTTTAGTTTAGATGGAGAACTAAAGACTCAGTTTCTCAGTTGTTTGATTGAAATAGAAAGAAATAGCTGGAAATCCCCAAATTCATTGTAACACATGAGTTTGCACATTAAATAAGCCCAGAAATATTGAGTCTGAATACATGAGCTCCTAACTAACTTTCTGGGTTTGAAGAAAAGCATAATTGTTTGTACAACAAGCACACCCATTTATAAGCAAGACAAACACAAAGAAATCCATAGATAAGCCTATCATAATAAAGTTGTTTGTAGTCAGTGATAAGACACAATTAACAAAAAGTCAGGAGGAAAGTCGTTTCATATATTGAAATCTACAAAAGACAGTTTACTTCTCATTCAAAACCAGAAAGTAATAGGATAACATATCAAAAAGCCCCCAAAACAAAGATGGTGAGTCAAGATCCTCAACCTGAAACATTTTTCTTCATGTGGGAGAAGAAATTAAGATATTCTCATGTACACAGAGAACAGAGGGCTTGAAAAGTAGGCCAGTGGGCAGGATCTTAGAGTGGGTTGAAATTTAGATTGAATTATTTGAGATGAGAAGAAGTAACAATAGTGTTCTGCTCCTACAGCTAAGCCTTCCTTGTTATGATGGTTATATAGTCTATTATGGTCTACATAGTTTATGACTGTCTATATAGTCTATGATGATCAATATAGTCTATGATGGTCTATATAGTCTGTGATGGTCTATATACTCTATATCCACTTGAACTGACACTTCCTCCCTTAAGAAGTTGCTTCTTCCCTGTTTTCTGGCATTTTGTTTGTTTGTTTGGTTTTTGGTTCCAGTAACAAGAGTACTAACTAACTTAAAACCACACTTGAGGATATCAATTTACATATCATTCAGATCACAGATTTTTGGTCAACTCAGATTGCAAGGTGAACTTTTCTAGTGAATTTGAATTCAAAGAATTATTTTTAGCATATACGCAAAACTGACCACCTGCTCCATTAACTAGGGACCTTCATCTTTGTTTGTGTTCTCTTTTTAGGAAACTATTGATCATGTTATGTAATGTAATTCTTCAGACATAGTAACTTATAGCTCTTTGAACATATTCAAAAGTGGAATCTCTAGAATTCCTCATGGAGGTTTTGTACTGACTATACCTTACCTTAGATATGGGCTATCCTTTCTTCTTCAGGATAACATGTACACTCAAGCTATGTGTTCCAGTGAAGCTATTTTGCCTTCTGTGTCTTGACTTGTCCGATGTAATGAGTTTATTTCCCGAGATTTACCGACAAAGAATAGATATATATGCCCATAAATTATGCTTGATTGTGTACTTTGCATAAAAAATTCCCACTCTTTTCTCTCTCTCTCTTTTTTTAGAATTTTATTTACTCTAAATATTCTTGTATATTACTTTTAATGAATAATGTGGCTTATGGCCAAAAACACAGGCTAGCTATCACATCTTCAAGTATTTCTTAAATAGAACTTGATCTGATCTCTTTGCTCCATTCTTTCACTATGTAAGATAACATTGGATCTACCTAGAAAATTCAAGATATAGGTTCCCAGCTCCACACCACCTAACCCACAACCTTAAATTATATATATCATGATATATTTGCAGGTACTATTGCTATTTGGAGACCATTGTTTTTACTACTTTCTCCTGAATAAGTAATATGCATTGAATTTATCTCTATAAACATGCATGTATATTAAGTCTTTCTCCAAATTATGCCCTGGGATCTGGAATACCATAGCTTCTTTTGTTCTGTTCTTTATATACTTTAGGAATTTTCAATCTCAAACTTAGAAAATTGTGTCCTGGATCTCTGTCTTCATTTTATTTGAGATTTCATTCAATGTGATTCAGGTAACTCTGTTCTGCAACACTATTTTGATTCATCCACTGTGCTAAAGGTAGGCATAGCTAGATTCACAGTCATGGTATCCCAATATCAAAACATCTTGTGAACCTTCTCTCTCTCTCTCTCTCTCTCTCTCTCTCTCTCTCTCTCTCTCTGTGTGTGTGTAAATTTGTTTTTTATCTCTAGGCAAGTATAATCTGATAAAACATTTGTTAGAAACATAAGTTATTGTTGATAGGTGATAAGTAAAATAAAAAGTATCTTTAATTTTTTAAAGATGTATTTGTGTTGTGTGTATGTGTGTGTGTGTGTGTGTGTGTGTGTGTGTATCATATAGTTGTGCATATTCATGGAAGCCAAGAGAAAGGGTTAGATCCGCTGATGCTGGAGTTACAGGTGACCATGAGCTGTTTGAAGTGAGTGCTGGGAACTGAACACGTGTCTTCTCTAAGAGCAGCAATCACTCTTAACTGCTGAGCCATTTCTTTAGCTACAGTAATCACTCTTCATGTATTTGACAGAGATTAAGATTCTTAGAACAAACACATAGTTGACAAGATTGGTGTTCAAGAAAGCTGTGGTTTGTGGTGACTTTCCTGGATCTAGGTTCTATAGGATCATTTTCATGGTAAAAATGTGGAATACCTTCCTGTAACTGGCTGCCTTGTCTGGCCTCAGTGAGTGAAGATGTGCCTAGCTCCTACCCTCTCAGGAGAGAAAGAGAGGGAAAATGAGGAGAAAGACTGTGTGAGAGGGGGACCAGGAGGAGGCCAGTGATAGAAATGTAAAGTGAATAATTAATAATAATAATAATGATAATAATAATAATAATAATAATAATAATAATAATAATCTACTAGAAAGCTATAGTGACTATCCTACATTCAGATTCTGAATGCTGGATCCAGCCACTTGCTATTTTTTCAACAATCACAGTTAAATGCTCCCTTTTTCTTTTTCTCCATTATTGACATCTGTTGCATTCACATACTCAAATATTTTATTCATAAAGGTGAAGCCCTATTACCTCCCCAGGGCCCTACCTGGTCTCACCTGTCAATATTTTTCAGTGAGGATTAAATTCAACATCAGGTTTTGGGAGGATAAACCATAGCAGTGTGCTAAACACATTGCTCTGCGCATAGGAAAGAAAACTGCACGTACTGCACATACTGCACATACTGCACATACTGCACATACTGCAGTTGAGGGCTGGAACAAAGCTCTTCAAAGGAAAAGAAAACTTCAATTTTTTAAATAAAAATTACGTAACAATCAATACTGTCTTGTCCTCTTGATTGTTAGGAAGTTAATTACATGTATGATCTAAAGAAATAGATTTATTACAAACTACCCAAATAAATGCCTGTTGATTGTCTTACCTTATTCCTGACTTGGTAAAATTTAATTTTATTTGTTCCTTCTTATGCAATATTGTTTTGCAAGTGGTGGCATGTTTTGAAGGCAAGGAGGATACCAGTTACAAACAAAATACCTTCAAATTCTACCTAATAATTATCCTGTAAGAAAATAAATATGTTTGAAGAATTCTTTTCTGGTTCAAGTAACATGTTGATTAGACCTAGAGACTGTCCCATACCTCACCCCTGCAACTTCTGTGAAAGTTGCTTTTAATTAACTAGACAGTTACCTGGGTATAAAACAGGAAGCATTGTACTTATGCACGACCTGTGAATACACATTTTTACCATGTTTGAGTTTTTAGTCAAAGGCTAGAGATGTGACTCAGAGTGTCCCCCTAGAATATGTGGACCCTGTTTTCTTCCCCAGAAATGGAATGCGTGGAAAAAAAAGAAAATGAAAGCAAAGAAAAACAAGTTTTATCTAATGCTGTCAAATAATGAATGCATATAAGTTTTTACATGATTATTACTGTTGATTTACCTGAAAAATTGGCTATGAAAAAGAAGGGGGTTTTGAATTTTTAAGTTTTATCATAAATATTACCAGTACTGGGATATGAAGCTGAGGTACCACCATGTTGCTTCATGCAGCAGCTTCAAGAGTTCTGTTTAGAGAGTTCTCTTATCAGGGGGAGGTGGGGCCTGGACTTCACAGTAGAAAAGAATCTCAGTCTAGGCCAGTACAAATGGAAGTTGGAATTTATTAAAAAGAAATTTTAATCTGTAAACCCTGCATTTGGTGATCAGGAGTTCAAAGCCATCTTCAGCTACATAATGACTTTGAAGACAGTGTAGACTACTTTAGACTTAGTCTTAAAAAAAAGTTTTATTTAACATTTTGTTTATTTGGAGGATGATGGTGGTGGCACATGTGTGCATGCATGTGTATGTGTGTGCATGTTGGTGTGCGTATGTCATAGCATACATGTGTTCTGAGAATGGATCTGAGGTACTTAGACTGCTGCTGTAAGGCACATTCAGGAATGGGTTGGGGGTCCTCTGTCATGTACGTGATTTTTTGGCAGCTTCTGAAGTTCCATTTCTGAAGCTTGGTAAGTAACTTAAATAAAATCATATGGGAGTTCCTGGTGTGCATATGATAGGAAGACGGCTGATAAGTAAAAACCCTAGGTCCCAAGATTTCCAGAGGAATTTAAGACATGTTTTTATTATGAACCAAGCCCATACCACTGTTTTTGAGATCCCGAAACATTGTACATCTCTAACTGGGAGAACAAGACCATTTATGCTTAGGTATCTAGCATGCTTCATTGTGAGTTTATCATTCTTAGTGTAAATTGCTCTACAGAAAAGGATATCATCTCTGCACAGATGACCTTTACAGCTGTGAATTGTGAATTGTGTTGGAATTCTTGCCTCTCAGCTGGTAGGAAGTTTTAAACAGAATCTGGAGATAGGGGTGTGTTTCATGTTGCACTTCCCCTTAAGGTTCCCGCTCTCCTCTACTGCCTCAATGGTGATTGTGTTCCAAGGGATCTATTATATGATATTTGAATGGCTTAATGATAGAAATTAGGAACAAGCCAGGATCATTATGTAGGCAGCTATTGAGGGTCACAGGCCCAACAGAGCAAATAAAAGTGTCTACGTAACCCGGAGAAACTGGAATCAACTCGAAGAACCCAATTTTTACAGTAAACCCTACAACAATCGCTGATATGTTAGGAATAGAAGCAGATGAGAAGAGTGGGTGGGTGGGTGGGTTGGAGAATACCCCCATAGTGGCAGGGGGAGGGGAGAGGAAATGGGGAGGTTCCAAAGGGGAGATCTGGAAAGGGGAAGACATTTGAAATGTAAATAAAGTATAAAATAAAATAAAAATAAATAAAAAGTAAAACTTAGAAGAAGAAGAAGAAGAAGAAGAAGAAGAAGAAGAAGAAGAAGAAG
>JADRCH010000255.1:2192519-2263789 GCA_019843965.1 Rhynchomys soricoides
ATGCCTGTGTAGTAAGCACTCTTACCCACTGACCCCGTGTTCTTTCCATTTTAAACATCAGTTCAAGTGATTTGGTGGTCCAAATCTAGAGCACAAAGCTACAGGATCGCCCAAGGCAATTTTCAGTGCACTTTTACTTTCCTCATGGTAGGGCACTTTCACTGGCTATAACAGTTTACATATGCTCAGTCCAGGGAGTGGCGCTATTAGAAGGTGTGGCCTTGTTGGAGTAAGTGAGTCACTATGGGTGTGGGTTATAAGACCATCATTTCAGCTGCCTGGAAGCCAGTATTCTGCCAGCAGCCTTCAGATGAAGATGTAGAACTCTCAGCTCCTCCTGTACCATGCCTGCCTGGATGCTGCCATGTTCCCACCTTGATGGTGCTGGACTGAACCTCTGAACCTGTAAGGCAGCCCCAATTACATGTTGTTCTTTATAAGACTTGTCTTGGTCATGGTGTCTGCTCATAGCTTTAAAACCCTAAGACAGAAGTTGGTACCAGGGACTGAGTATTGCTGTGGTAGGCCTGACCAGGCTTTTGTTTGGAAGAATGTGGATTTGAGGGATATGGATTTGGAAAGACATGGGATGTTTTAAGTGGGCCTTAATAAGCCATTCTAGTAGGAATATGGAACACCTTGTTGCTGTGAGTGATTTGCACTGTGCAGACCTGACCCGAGAGTTTTCAGTGGAGAAGAACTTCAGTATGTGGCCTAGAGTCTATTTTTGTAATATTTTGGTGAAGAATGTATCTGCTTTTTGCCCCTGTCTGAAGCATGTACCTGAGACTCAGGTAAAGAGATTTATATTAATTGCATTAACAAAAGAAGTCTCTGAAAAGCCCAGTAGAGACTAGTTCTCTGGTTAGGTCTCAGGAAGAACATTTCGAGCAAGCATAGCGGCTGAGAAAGGAAAAATATAAAAGGGCACCAGGAAGTGAAATGGAGATGAAGCCTGTGTTCACAGTAATTGAATTGAATTAAGGGAGTGGTGACCTTGGAGCAAGATCCTACCTGGCTAAATTTAGGTCCAGGCCTGGTAGTACAAGCCTTTAATCCCAGGAGGGAAAGGCAAGCAGATCTCTGAGTTCAAGGCCAACCTAGCACAGAGCAGGTTCTAGGTGAAGAAAAGCTTTAAGTCCAGGTGTGGTGGTACATACTTTTAATTCCAGTATTCTGGAGACAGAGCCATGCATATCTCAGATTTCAAGGTCAATCTACAGAGCAAGTTCCAGAACAGCCAAGCTTAGGCAGTGAAGGAGTTGGGAAACAAAAAATGATAATGTAATAGGACAAAGGAGCCATACTCCAGCCCAGCAAGCAGCAGAACTCAGCAGCTTTGACCATTTGGCTCTGCCTTTAAAGAGTAGAAGTACTACTGGGATGATTGATGCTGGAGCTATGAAATTAGCAGTGATTAAGAAGAGACCAGCATCACTGAGGTGAAATCTTCTGAGAGCACAAAGAAGTTGTGTTCCAGAGATAACTAAGGTCGCACCTCACACTGCAGCTAAACTTGGTAATGTTTAAGAATCCCCCAGGTGGTGCTGGTTTTGAAGGCATGAAGGGGTAATGAAGAGCAGCTGAGGCTCGACACTGTGAGAGTCCATGGAAGTCCATTGGTGAAGTTGCAATTGATGGCCCAGGACTGAAGGAGTTGAGGCTTGGCACCATGAAGAGAGCCTATTGCTGAAGCCTAGTTGCAGCAGAAGACCCCAGCATATTGGAGATGCCAGTATCATGGATGATCACCAAGAACAGCAGCGGCATGTAGAGCTTAGAGTGCTACAGAGGGCAAAGTTGGAGATGTGATACTAGTCCTTTGGAGGAGCCCAGAAGATCATGTGTGGATACCAGACATTGAAACAAGAAGCTGTAACACTGAAGTTGCCTTGGAGACCCCAAGATGGATGCCAGAGCTGTTGTCTATCTGCTGAGAAAAGCTGCTAACAAGGGAGTGGAACCAACCCACATGAAAGAAGTTTGTTGCAGTCAACAAAGATGAAAAAAAGAAGTTGGAGATCAGAAGACTACATTGACATCAGACATACAGATGTAGAGCTTGTAGTTTGCCCGCTGCTTTCCTTTCTTGGTTTGGGGATTACAGTTAAGTGATTGGATGAATCTCAGAAAAGACCTTGAACTTTAGACTTTTAACATTGTTGAGACCGCTATAGACTACACGGACTTTTGAAGTTAGACTAAATGTACTTTGTGTTATGGTATGTTTAGGTATGGCCCCCATAGATTCATATGTTTGGACAAGCCTATAGGGGCCAGGGAGTGGAATGTGATAGTTTATATATGCTCGGCCCAGGGAGCATATTTATATTAGGAGGTGTGGCCCTGTTGGAGTAGGTGTGTGACTGTGGGTGTGGGCTGTAAGACCCTCATCTCAGCTGCCTGGAAGCCAGTATTCTGCCAGCAGACTTCAGATGAAGATATAGAACTCTCAGCTCCTCCTGTACCATGCCTACCTTGATGCTGCCATGTTCCCACCTTGATGATACTGGACTGACCCTTTGAACCTGTAAGTCAGCTTCAATTAAGTGTTCTTTATAAAACTTGTCTTGGTCATGGTGTCTGTTCATAGCAGTAAAACTCTAACTAAGACAGTGGCCATTCAGGTGTGGCAATAGAAATAAGAATATAGTAATGAGTTTTTCTTTGTTTACAACTTGTTTTAAATGTTCATCTTCCAAGTAGTCAGAGCTACTTTGCGGTACCTTCCTGTCCTTTAAATCTTTCAAAAGTGATTTATAGTTTTAATTTCTACTAATAAAAATATTGAGTATGAGGATAGTAAAGAACACAAACAAATCCAATGGGTTGGGCTAGAGAGATGGCTCAGCAGTTAAGAGTGGTAGGTGCTTCCCAATGGATCAGGGCTTGACTCCCACCACCTAAATGTTGGCTTATATCTGCATATAACTCCAATTTCAGTTACAAGGCATGTCTCACTGCATGTGGTATACAGACATAAGTGCAATTCAAATAACCATACATTAAATAAAAAGTAAAATTAGATACAAAACCAAACAAACCCAAACTTATGGATGGTCACACAAAGTGGGATAGAGGAGCCTTTCTAGCAATCAGGAAAACAAATCAGTACTCTGGAAAGATGCCTAAATGGCATTTCCTCAAATCACCCTCTTTAACATTAATACAACCTTGGTTGCAGTTTGGATTATAGTTCTCCTGCTATTCTAGTGTCAGGCTTGCAAGTATCAGAAATTGTCACATTGTTTCAGGAGAATTCAACCCAGATGCTATATATTATATGTCATATGTGTTCTTACTGTTGATTATTTAATGGTTGTCAACCTGACAGGATCTAGAATCATCTAGGAAATAAGCCTCTGGCCATGGCTGGGAGCCAATATCTAGGCTAGTTTACTTGCTGTCAGAAGACTCACCAGAACTGTAGGCAGTGGTACCATTTTGTGGTCTGGATGAAATAAAGAGTGTAATACAGACTGAGCACCAGCACCCATAATTCTCTGCTCCCTAGCTGAAGATTCAGTGTGACCAGAGGTGTCAATCTCCTGTAGCCAGTACTTCCTATCTTGAAGGACTGAATCTCAAACTGTGAGCCACACAAACCCTTCCTTTTTACCCTAGGTTCCTTTGGTCAGGGGTGTTTGTCACAGAGAGATAAGTAACTAATTGAGTGTTTTGTGGATTCACAGAAGAGTAAGTAGGCATTTAATGCTTTTCATAGAGTTTAGTATTTCTTTTCTGTTTCAAAAGTGAGTTTAGGAGAAATGGTGGAGATTACTTAATGTTTTGCGAAACTTTCGATATTCCAGTACTGCGTTAAATCTATGATACTGCCATGACTTAGCTATGAAAATTACAGTCCAACCAGTTATATAAGTAAACACCGAATATTTAATACTAAGCCCCAAGGTTTGTGTTCCTCTTGTTTTTATCACTTCTTTGATGTTAGGGCTGGGAACTGAATTAAGTGTTCTGTGCAGGTTAGGGAAGGCTTACACCTCTGAGCTATACCACTCTTTGAATTATATTTTGAGACAGATTCTCCCTCAGTTGCTGAAGTTGCCTTTGAGCTCCCTGTGTAGCCCATGCTTGCCTGTGACTATTGGTTCTCTCCCTTCATCATACAGGTACCTGGGAATTCAGGCCTGTACCCATCAAGTGTGGCTCTGCTGCAAAATATTGGAGCATAGCCATATGTGCTTCAAAAGAGAGGATGTATTCAATGATATGACCTTCCAATACACAGTTTGCTTGTGCATCTCAGGAAAGCTATGTATTAGGAAGCTGGTATTAATTCTATTTTTACTGAGGAATAAAATTTAGATTCTAAATTACCCACCCTTCACTGCGCACAAATAGATATGAATCTGGACTACCTCTGGCCTCCTGCCTCCAAACACAACATACACCCACATTGTTATTTAAAGAATTTGCAGGCATCATGCACTTCACAGCAATTTAGGGTCTGAATTTCTCCCCATCCTGGCAGAGGTTCTGGTTGGCAGCCCTCTGCTGCAGCCGTCTCTCTCCAAGCTGGCAGGCCTATTTAGGGCGGTGGTATTTATGCAAAGATAATACAGAACAGCAATTACCTGCTCATCTGTTCTCCAGGCTGATTGTCAATCATAGCCAAGCAGTTGTTTAAAAGCCTTGTCAATCAGAAAGTTCATCTCCCATAAAGGTCTGCCTTTCTCCTCATTGAGCATCTGGTCTCATCCGTGTCTCTTAAACAAAATGCCTCATTCTAGACCCTTTGCTGTTCTATGTGGGCCTGTATCCTCAGATTATTTGCAGTTACTGTTTCTAAAGGCTGAAGTAGTGTGATTTATCTACTTACAAGATACACACTGGCAATAGCTGGACGTGGCAATGTGACAGAAATGGGAGCATCCGCCAGGTCATATGCCTATCTGCATGTCTAACTCAGACTGAAACAAGTACATTTTATTCCTTACCTGGCTTCTTCAAGAAGCAAAATTCCCCTCCAGCTCTTAGTGTCTTTGCCTGTGCAATTGGTCTCAGTTTTGTCATTAGCTAATCCTTTCCCTAAAGTACAGCACTTTCCTCTCACACTGCCTTCTGCTTAACAGAAATGAAGCATATGCTTTGCAGTCGGGGCCTCAGGTCAACGGTTAAATTGTTCTTCCTTCAGAAGCTACACTTCATGTGCTGAATCACATCCATGAGATTAGCACCATTTGCACCTGTAATAACGATACAGGTGGAGCAGGGACACGGAGCCAGGAGAAATGCTAAGATTCTCTGCTTCCGGTCTAGAATCCACTGCTGTAAATTATCTAATCTTCATTTATTGGAGACTAGTATTAGCAGAAGTGATTTAACATGTTTTGATTTTTTTTTTCTTTTGAGAATATAGAAAGAAGCCGGCAGAGTAGCTCATGAGGCAGCTATGATACTAGTCTGGGGTGCAGGGGGAAAGTTCTGGAAGTCAATACCCCAGGTATTTAACAGTCACACATGTATTGATTATATTTGTAGAACAAATGGGTACACAGTATGTTTTTTTAGATATCTTGGTTTTTTCTAAAAAGAGGAAAAAACAACAAATTTTCTACTTCATAGAGAGTGACAAATACTGTAATAATTTAAGTTTACTATAAAGCCATCAAATTCAGAGAACTTTGGCTCTTACATCAAGATGGACTATCATCACCATGTGCTTCAGTCCCAGCTCCAAAGAACAAACCAACTAAACAAAACAACAAAAACAACAGGGAGACACTTGGGAGGGAAAAGGAGAGCTCTAAAGCATGACAGGGAATAAAAGAAAGAATGATGGCACACGCCTTTAATCCCAGCACTTGGGAGGCAGAGGCAGGTGGATTTCTGAGTTTGAGGCTAGCCTGGTCTACAGGGTGAGTTCCAGGAGAGCCAGGGCTATACAGAGAAACCCTGTCTTTGAAAGAAAGAAAGAAAGAAAGAAAGAAAGAAAGAAAGAAAGAAAGAAAGAAAGAAAGAAAGAAGGAAAAGAACATTTGAGGCCCCAGGGAAGGGGGATGCCTGGGGTGGGGGAGAGGGCAGAAACTCTCTCAGAGGCAAAGGGAAGGGGAAATGGGATGAGGAACTACGGGAGGGGGGATGAGGAGTAGGGACAACATCTAGAATGTAAATAAACAAAATAATTTAAAAGTATGATCTCCAAAGCAAGCACCTCAAGGCAGGAGGCTGTTGTGTAGCATGGGCAGCACAGGAGGCTGATGAAAAATACCTTTCCCCCATTAATACCTGATCTTGAGGGGGAAAAAATGTGCTCTGGATCCCAGTGTGTTAGTGTGGACAGAGCACTGCTTCATGGTTGCAGAGTCAAGGCAAGACTGCATATAGAACCCATGTCTACACATATTTGCTGGAGACAGAGAGTAACAGGAGTGTTAGCAATGAGCTCACCCTCATCTATGATTTCCACGGTGCCTTTCTAGGCAAAGACAATCTTCTCCTGATTTTTAGTTATAGTAAGAACACACCCAATACCCATTCCCTAGGCAGTCATCCCCTTATGCATTTTCAACCCAGTTCACAGAGCAATCATTTGTTTCTCTCGCTTCGACTACTCGTCTTCTTTGATTTTCCCTTCCCTATCATTTTCTGTGTCCCTATTAAATGATCTTCTCTAAAAATGACATATTTAAACCACAGTTGTTTTCATTGGCCAAGACTTTGTTAATATGATAACAATGGAAACGCATCATACAATTCTGTTCTCCTTGATGGGAACTGCTTTTGGGAATAAGGTTACCTGACAACTCAGACTATGTTTTAGAATTACTTAAGAACCCAGTGCGCTCTCTCGCTCTCTCTCTCTCTCTCTCTCTCTCTCTCTCTCTGTCTCTCTCTCTCTCTGTGACTTGATAACTTATATAAGTTATTTGATGGATAGAATGTTGTCTATGATATGAGGAAAACAGGATATTTGATAACTGGGTGTGAGGAACAGGCTTAAGTGACAACTTAGGTGTGAGGTGAGGAGTCATATGTCATCTAGATCATAATTAGGGCAGTTGTTTTACAAGATAGATGTGCAGAAAGGAGTTGCCCAACAACATGGCTAGATATAGGTCAGGGAGCTGATGCTCTCAGTCAACATTCTTCTAGATTTACCACTCTATTGACACCAATGCTTTGCTTTCTACAGGTTGCCCAGCCCACAGACCAGCATTGCAAGGGTACCAAGTTCCATATTGTTGTAGTTATGCCATTGTACTAAAGGATGACTTAGTTCAAAGACTCCTCTGCCAAGGGAATACTCCCTTAAGATGTGGTGAAGTTTGAGACTCTCCCTGCTTGAAATCAAATATGGTGAGACCTCCTGCAGATTTTTATTGTGCAGTATTGTTTTAGCTATCCTGGGTTTTTGTTTATCCATATGAAGCTGAATACTATTTTTTTCAAGGTAAACAATTGTGTTAAAATTTTTATTAGTACTGATTAAATCTATAGATTGCTTTTGGTAGCATAGCCATTTTTATTCAGTTAATCCTACTAGCTCACAATCATGCGGGAATTTTTCCATTGTTTGATATCTTCTTCAATTTCTTTCTTCAATGAATAGAAGTTATATTATACAAGTCTTTCACTTGCTTGGTTAAGGTTATCCCAAGTTATTTTATATTATTTGAAGCTATTGTGAAAGGCATTGTTTGTTTGTTTGTTTTTTACATCTCCACCACACAGTTTCTCCTTACCATGTTTGGGACTATTTAAAAAAAAGAGAGAAGGAAGTCACTCAAAAAAAATTAATAAAAGGGACCTCATAAAACTGAAAAGCTCCTGTACACTGTAATTTGGATAAAGCAGAAGCCTACCAAACGGGAAAAGATTTTACCAACTACACAACTATTACATAAAATATATAAAGAACTCAAGAAACTATATATCAAGAAAAGAAATAACCCGATTAAAAATGGAGTACAGAAGCTTCAGTAGAGGAAACTCAAATGGATAAGAAACAATTAAGGAAATGTTCAACATCCTTAGCTATCAGTGAAATGCAAATCATATCTGCTTGTAGTATCCAACTTACACCTGCCAGAATGGCTAAAATCAATATCACATGTGACAGCTCATGCTGGTGAGGATGTGGAGTAAGAGGAACAATTCTCCATTGCTGGTGGAGTGTGTACACCACTATGAATCAATGTAGAGTTTCTTCAGAAAGATAGGAATCCATCTACCTCAAGATCCAACTACACCATTATTCAGTATTTATGCAAAGTATGCTTCATCCTACCACAAGACACTTGTTCAACCATATCCATTGTGACTTTATTCATAAAAGCCAGAAAATGGAAACAATCCAGATGTCCTTCTACAGACGAATGAATAAGGAAAATGTAGTTCATCTACCCTTTGAAATATTACTCAGCTGTTAAAAAAATGATATCATGAAATTTTCAGGCAAATGAATAAAACTAAAAAAAAAAAAAAAAAGAAACATCCTGAGTGAGGTGTCCCAGACCCAGAAATACAGACATACTTATTGCTGTGTTCAACATCATCAGAGACTCCCTTTATCTTTTGCTCCCTCCTCTGTGTTTACCTTTCAAAGGATTAGTATTGGACTACAATCTGGAAGTATTCAGTGTTAAATTAGTTTACACACCTTTGTATTTCACCGGCATTTCCCCAATAGACACCATATACGTTGGTCTTTCTTTGACATTTGTTTGGTAATAGACAGTATCAAGAATATTCTGAGACACATGCATTGTGATGAAACTTGAGGACTGACCAACTGAGCGCTCACTGAAAACAGGCACTAAGCAGACTCATAACATCAACCTTGTTCACCATGTAAGCTCATAAATATACTACATATCATGAAACAATGGGCAAAAAAGAAATGTTTACTATAGAGATGAAAATTTGTGTGTTCAGGGCTTGGTGTGAAAGCGTAGTACTGAGGAGATGAAACAGTTAAAATTGGTGAACTAGAGCCAGGCAGTTAAAGTAATGAAGTGTAGATCTCTTCAATGATTTATGTTAATGTCTTGGAATGAGTTTCTTCTCAGAATAATAGGTTGTTTTAGAGAAAGGCAGGCCTCTGGCTATCTTGCCATGTGAACTCTTCCCCTATGCTCCCACCATTGTGATGAGACTATTATCAGATACCAAATTAGCAAATCTGCCTGTCCTGGACATTAAACATACAATCTTGTACCCTAAATTATTGTCTTTCCTTTAGGATTAATCAACTTCAGTTATTTTCTTAAATTAATAGATCAACAAATTAAAATTTAATTCAACTAATTCAAAAGATACCATCACTGTCTAGGAAGCAAAGAGATCAGCTCACACTAAACTTTCCTCATGGTTTTTCTGCTCACAATTTATCCTTTGTGGTTCAAAAATGTAATAATCATATGTGTGAGTGCTTTTGAAGATTTTGGTACTTTTCATCTGAAAGGAACTCTGATTATATTCAATAATGAGCATATTGATTTTTTTGCAGTATGTGCTAAATATCATACAGAAGCTGTAGCGTATAAAAGAAGTCTACTTGAGCAATTCATGCTTATGTGGGTATTATAGTCACAGAGAGACAACATATATGATATAACTATTGCCACATAGGAACATTTATTCCTAGGTATGTTTGAGCTATGCAGTTTTTTAACATACCCAGAAAAAGAACGCAGTACATGCACTGAGGCAACCACAGACCTAGTATCTAAAGTGCAGGAGACTTCAAGAGGGGCCATTATTATTCTGGAGGCTTACATCTTTATGCATGTTTTTATTGTAAACAAGTCTATATACAACTTAACAAAAAGTAGACAGATATACACAAAAGTGGTTGCCTCTTCAAATAAAATTCCTTGGCCACTCTTCCTTTATTATTATCATCATGACCAAAGGAAGTGATTAGTACAATGCTTTCCCTTCTAAAATTCTTATTTTTATATAAATATATAGGTTGCCTTTTTCTATAACACAAGTAGAATCAAACTGCACACATAATCTTATATCTCACAATATTTATTATCATCTTTCTGACTAGTGCATCTAAAACTATCTTATTCAGGTTCAAGATTGAGAGTATTTCATTTTATTGAGAAGGTATGATATATTTTAATCAGTTTCTTATCAATTTAGCATTTGTTTAAGCATTTTAGATTTTTTATTTATAATAGATTAAAAATTTGATGTGGTCTCTCTTGCCCATGTTTTCGTATTCATATCTATCTATCTATCTATCTATCTATCATCTAACCAATATATCTGTGTATCACGTGCACACACACAGACACACAGGCACACAGACACACAAACAGACACACATGCACACACACACACAGCCACACACACACAGATACACAGACACACACACACATACACACACACACACACACACACATACATCTGTGATACACAGATGTACGGAGTATGAATTTTCTGGTGTTTATGTAAATTGGGTCTTTCTTCTTAGAAACTAAGGCCACCTATGTTTTTCAAAATGTAGTGAAAGCAGATTTCAGAATAATAAGAAATCAGATTAATCCTCAGTGAGTCAAGTCATTTACTCTTGGGTCTCTCCGTCTTCCTCCCCACTCCATGCTTACAAATGATATGTGTTGAATCTGCCCACTTGCCTTGATCCCAATATATTCCTTTCTTCTTGGGAGCAGACAGCAGAAGTACAAGTGGCCCACAGCTACTGAAATGCATACAAGCATTCTGTCAGTAAAGAGAATTATTTCACAATGTCTTCTTTTTTCTCAGAAACTAAGAATGCAATATTATATATGGTTATATGCCTTTAATTTTAGAGCAGAAGAATGTTGAATAAATATCTGGTAATAGAGAATATACTATTGTCAAGTAGAAAAGGGTAAGTTACCCTTAAATTATTTTATAGGCATATAAAGACAATGTGTGGGTCATCAGTCAAAGAACAATGATTATCTACAGGTGGTATCAAGCTATGGGATAGGCTCTTAGTCCTTTGTATGGCCTGTTAACTACAAATATCACACAGCAAGAGCTTATTAATCTTATGTAAGAGGAGAAAATTGCACATGCTAATATGAGAAGTATTCAGGAAAGATGTAGGAATATTTTTCTCCCATCTTTCTGAGATTTATTAATAATGGTAAATTCTCAGCAATGAAATTAAGATGTTAAAAATGTGACACATTGATTTTGAAAGACATTTTAAAATTAGCTTCTAAATTATGGTTATCAATTACAGTGTTTTTGTAAATTTCCGAAAAGAGGATAATATGAAGCAAAATAGTTCTTACCCACCACTAGGTTGTCGTCATTATGAACAAGGCACCTTAGTGTTGATACTTGTTGCTGAGAAACAAAGTAGCTGAACAGCTCTCGGTAGTAATTGGCTAACTGAGGTCTTTGTCGTTGTCCTTAATAAGTTTTGTATCGCTCACTGGGTCTTTTATGGATAATTCTCTGCCATTCCAGGATGCCAGTGATGATTCCAATTTTTTGTCTTTTATCTGTGAAGATTGAACTTTGAATGCAAAACCAAATGTACCAAAAATATTTGTAGAATAATTAGGCTTAATTTTCAAATTGACACAATCTAGAATTACCTTGTAAGAAGTCTCAACAGTGGAATGCCTGGATTTAAGTGAGTCTGTGAGCATGTCTGTCGGAGATTCTTTGGTTTACTATGTTTATTGATGTAAGAAGGCGGGGCATACTGTGGACAGTGCCATTTCCTGCCTAGGCAGGGGATCCTGGATTATACAAGAGTGGAGGAGGCAAGGTAAGCACTAGCAAGCAAGAATTAATTCACTACTCTCAGTTCTTGCCTGTAGAGGTAAAGTGACTCACTGCTTAAGGTTTCTGCTGCCTGACTTTCCCAAAGTGGTGAATGATAACCTGGGATTGGGAACCAAATAGATGTTTTCTTCTATACGCTGCTTTAATCAGGGTAGGTTATCATTGCAACTGGGGAAAAAAGCTATGATAGTTCTTTGGTATACTCTTTGTAGATTAAACATGATTTATATCAAATATTTCTTCCCAGTTTGGTTAAAAGGTGCTGTATCATGTTGAGAAATATTAATTATCATTGTGAAAGTAATCCCTACTTATTTTTATCAAGTTTACGTTAAAAACTGAGGAAGAAAGATAAGATGCTACAATACAATACTACAGTAATCTTTTAACTACAAAACACTATGCCTATTGTATCTGCAAAGACATTTTTACAGCCATATTTAAAACAGAAATATTGTCAATGTGTTTTCTTCCATATTCCACTACATTGTTATAAAACATCATCTCCCCAGGGCTTCTGCCAAGTTCTAACACCTGAATTGAGACTTTTTTTTTTTTTTTTTTTATTTTGACAAACTCAGTGCTAATTGCTTTTGGCACCACTCAGCTCTTCAATGAATAGCTGTTGTACACAATGCTACTCCGAAACAGAGTGACACCAAACAGTTATTGTTAGAGAAGAACAGGTGAAGCCCCATCCATTTCATGCATTAGTCAGGACAATGTTGTTTGATAGAGCATCCTGAATCCATGTCCTTGTTTTATTACAGTTCATTGATTCAGCTCATGCTAATCCCACCACCATACACACCCTTACAAGAATACATACAAACACATTACCCCAACCTGTCAGGTTTAAAATAACTGGAGCTTTTTCTCTCAATGTTCTAGGATCCAAAATTTCAAAATCAGGTTGTGATCAAGACTGACTATTTTTGCTTAGAGGAAAGTTTAGTATCCCACCAGCTTCCAGTGACTCTCAGAAATCATTTGCTTTCCCTGGTCACTCCAGTTCAGTCTTCCTCCATATTCCCACTGCCTTCTCTTTGTCTCTGATTCTCCTCTCTCTCTTACAAGGTCTCTAGTAGGATTTATAGTCCAGCCTAGTTTAGAATGGGCTGTGTTCAAGGTCCTCGCATTAATAACTATGAAAGTAAATTACAAGTGAGGTCATAGTCTGAGATCTTAGGTACCCATATTTTTTAGGTTATGTTTATTATGTATGGACTCCTGGTATTCCATTCCAGAATTTAAGAGCTAAATCTCTTCCCTCCCTCCCTTCCCCTCTTCTCCACTCCCTTTTCCTCCCAAGATGAGACTTTTTTTTTAATGTTTTCACTGGTTATGCCAGGCTGGCTTCAGACTTGCACGTATCCTCTAGTGTAAACCTTTCACAACATTTTTGGTTACCAAGAATTTTATTTTTATTTGCTTTTATGCGTTTCTGTGTCTCTCATCCTATTCATATTTTCTGAGATCACTTCGTCCACTTGTTCTAAATTTGTCATACCACTGAATCAACTAAGCAGGGCTCACATGGGGTCACAGAGACTGAGGCAGCTAACCTGAGACTGCTTGGGTCTGCTCTAGGTCGTCTGCATATATGTTATGGCTAGTAACTTTGTGGTTTGGGGACTTCTAACAGCAGAAGCAGGTGTATCTTTGACTGTATTGCTTTCTCTTGAGACTATTTCCCTTTGATTGGGTTCCATTCTTCAGCCTTCATATGAGCACTTCTGCTTTGTCTTTTTGTATCTAGTTTTGTCTTATCACTTGCCTGGTCGTTTTCTGAAGAGAAAATGAAAGTGAAGTGGGTCTGGGGAAAAGGAGAGGTGGAGAGAAGGTGGGAGGAGTGGAGGGAAGGCGAATTGTGTCTAGGATGTATTGTATGAAAGAATAATCTATTTTTAACAAAAATTAAAATAAAAAGCTAATGCTTCCCAAATTTGAGTACATGAAAAATTACTTACCCAAAGTCTTCCTAAACTTCCTAACTTTAGATGTTATAGAGGCGATACTCACAAGTCTCACGTTTCTAGCATGTTTGTGCCATTTTTCTTGTTTAAGACAGGGTCTTACTGTGTCTGATAGTTGTATATTGAACTCATTATATATGCCAAATAGGTCTTGAATTTATGAGCATCCTGTTTGTGCTTTCCAAGTGCTGAGATGGTAGGCCTGTACCACTATTCTGAGCATGTTTCATTATATTGTGCCAGGAAGGTGAACAACAACCCTTTGGATGATTTGTTTAAGGATACATGTATAGTGAGAAACCAGAGAAATAGGGATAGTGTCTGTCTGTGGAGGCCAGGACAGACTTGCTCACTGTCTGTAAGAAAATATTTGTGTTCCATAAATCTGAATTCTTCCACAACACATCACCATGGGCAATAATCCCTCAAGAGTAGTCTTCTGTGTTTTCTTAGAGAACTAATTCGTATGTTATGCTATACATGGAGTCCTCTTCTGACTGTGGACTTTGAAACCTAACCTTGAAGTTGTGGTGTGATAATCAAAGTAGAATCAAATTTCACATCCATCATAATTATAAACATGGTCCATATTCCTGTTACCCATTTCCTTTCTTTATCTACCAGTGATTTAAATTAAGGTATGGGTCAATTAGATTGAAGTAACATGTTAATACTTGGAAGAAAATTTCAAAATACCTCTATTCATGTCTGCTTGAAAACTGTATTTGCATTTACTTGGTGCTATTAGAGTGAGCAGAGTAGGCAGGATTGCTTACTGAGATTTATATTTTTTATTCTCTTTTCTTCATGGAATTTTTGTACTCTTGGACTCTTTTGCATGTTTTCTAGACAGGATTATGTTTGCTGAACAACATTTTCCCCAGGGCTGGAAATGCTATTCACGATTCATTTGGTACTGGGAGTCAAACCCATCCCCTTGTGTGCTACAGTCTATGACTACCTTGTCCCCTGACCTTCAGGTGCCATTCATATTCATTATAAAATACCCATTTTGCTCTATGAACCCAATGTAATATCATTATACTTTTAGTCTCTCCATCATTCTCTTTGAGAATAATATCAGAAAATTCACAGTTCTTAATTAAATACAGCATTTGTATGTTCTTTATGATCGATCTAGAACCTTCAGGCTTATAGTAAAAGCTGAATACTTTGCATATAACCATAAATTTAATGATCATTGAATTGCACACTTTCATTATCCAGGTGAGCTAAAGATCAGAGATAAGGTTATTCATGTAAATTGGAAATTGATAGTGAACAATTCTTGTTTGAATTAAGCATTTTAACGTCAGTGTTCTTTACACAAAATCCCATTCCTTTTGACTACTAATATCATAAGATGCTGAGTCAATTACAGAATCACAAATCTTCTTAAATTCATTTTTTCTTTTATATATATTGTTGACAAGGGCATATCATTCATTGTTAATCATTTTCTTATTACATTTATATTATTAAGGGTTTTCACAAGAAATTTAGACCAACGTTTTAAGGGGAAATTCATTTTCTGAAAATTAGTCTAGAATACTTGTTATCCATATGTTGTGGTAAACTTCACATTTTGACATAAAATGAAATTCCAGATTTTTCTGATTTGTTTTGCAATATTTTGTATAGTCATATGTATATTGTTTCTTTGTACAAAAGATCACCTGTATGAAGTACATCCTTCTATAACTTTCTTTTTAATAGAAAGTATGTGGAGGCATGGAGACACTCAGACGTCTGATTGCTTTTGGTAATGGTGCTTTTGGTAGACCTTTATTCCAGTCAGTCCCAGGAAACTCTTTGTTACCAAGCTCTCCTAGTGAGACTTTCTGTTCAGTGTTCAGTAGTGAATTTTAGATACATTTTAAATAATATTCATCTGTGCTTCATTACATCTTTGTGGAAGTTGTCCTGTTAATGATTATACCACTTTCAAATCATATGCTGGGTTGCTTAATACCTGTTTATGCTATGAATGTTTATCAGCACAAGCTGACTTATAATAGTGTCAGAAATTTTGTCTCTGAATTTAACATACTTTCTCTACCTCTTTCCTTCCCTCCATTTCTCCCCTCTCCCTCTTTCCCTCTCTCACCTCTCCTTCCCTCCTTTCCTTCCCTCTCTTCTATTCCTCCTTCCCTCTCTCCCTGTCTCCTTTCTCCCTCTCTCCTTTGCTTTTCTCCCACTCCTTCTCTTCTTTCCCTCTTCCCTCTCTCCCCTATCCTTCCCTCTGTATCTCCCTCTCTCCCACTCCCCACCCCCTCTCTCAGCCTCTCCCCCCTCCCTCTCTCCTTCTCTGCTTCTCTCCCCTTCCACTCTCCCTCTACGCACTGCTCTTCCTCATATTGGATTTACTGCCTTTTCTTCTCTGGAATGCATCACAAGATGCCAAGATATGTCGCTCACAATGAGATGTTAGGATTTTAAACTTATGGGGCTTATTTTCCTGTGTTTAGCATTTGTAGGCAAATCATACCTCCATGCCCCTGTGGTAAACAATACGAGAGGAAGGATGGGTCCTAACTTTGTGCTAAGCACTTTCATGAGGAAGCAAAGACACAGTTTGGCTGTATCTTCCAGGAAATACTGCACTGAGAACCAAAGACTAATGTATTTCAGGCTCCTCCTTACCAAGAGTAACATTTTAGTTATCACTGTTCCTTCTATATCTCCACTCTGGCCACCAACCCCTTGTTCTTGTTTTAAACTCTCTGGAAACAGATCCAGTTCTTAATTTTGGATAATTTGTTGTTTAAGCCATCCATCCTAACCTCTTATAAGCAGTGTTTCATGATATTTCCTTTGATATGGTACTTCTATAACAGTCAGAAGGTAAGTTTTCCTAACAGCAATAAGCTCAATACCTTTGACTGGTTTTGATCCATACTTTTGTATGATGGTTTCTTTGAAGAGGTCAAATATTTACCTTTCTTATTCTGAAAATTGAAATTGGTTTGATCACCCTCTTTTCTTTCAAGACTGGGTTTCCCACTCTTCTGTCATAAATACATAAATAGATGTTTCAATCCTTAACCAGTTGCTATTTTCCTATTCCAGCCTCCGAGACTTTCTGGATATTTGGACCACTTTCTGTCTGTCCTTGGTCTTCAGTTTCTCATGAGTATTTTCACGGAATGTAAATTTTCTTGACAATTACATTCTCAGAAAATCATTTCAGCGTGCTTGCTGATTTAAAAATGAACTGTCTTTTCTGGCATGTAAACTGTGCCTACGTACTCAACTACTACAGCCTACAGTGTTTAGGAAACTGCATAAACTATAACATTAACTGTTTCTTAATTGTAGGTTGGAGGAATTCTAACTTCCCTTGAGATGTCTGACTAACCTTCTCATCTATACTTTCTGTATAGATTTTCAAATAGTATTTATATTGTAATAAGTTGCATCTTTGGTTGATTGCCTACTCATTCACTTGTCTATTGAGGCAAAAAGTGCTTTATCTTCATCAAAATATTCCAGAACCTTCCATCCCAGTCATCCCACAGAGAAAAATCCAACATTATTTTTTTAAAATAAGAGGAGTTAAAAGATATAGACTATTTTCTATACCACTTCCTCAGTTATTGTGATTTGATTCACGTGTAGCTTCTAGTGATAGATGTTGGTTTTATTGTATTTAAAGTGGTACTTTTATTTTGTGTCAGTATTTCTGTGTACCTCCTTAATATAATTTCTAATATTTTCTAGCATACCTAAAACTCATGTCGTTTCTGTACAAATGTGTCAAATGTGTCAAATGTGTTGATATTTTAAATAACTACCTTTAAAATTATTTTTCAACTTGAAATATGAGTGTACACCTAGGAAAATTTTAATTTGCAAACTATAAAAGATTATCACTTATTATTCAAGTACCAAAAGTTCATTAAATTTTTATCATTATCCTGTTTAAAACACTAGAAGTATAATGGCTTTAAATTAAGAGTGTTTTATAAATTCCTACTATTTTTCAAATCTATAGACACATTGAAAGTAAATGTCAGCTTAAATATAATCAAAGGCATTGTTTTGAGATATTTCACTTCTAAAGAAATAACTTGTTTTGACATCATGTGCTATTTATCAGAATCTGCAGTCAGAAAAAGAATGTGTTCCCTGATCTTTAGTACTGTGAGTGCTGGCCTCACTGTGGACTGTCTTCCTGGTACTAATGTCTACATTGATTTGAATATGACAGAACAAACTGACTGAAGCTTTCACATTGTAGTTATTGTATACATTGCTTTGTTATGAACACCAAGGTTTGTTATTTGTTAACAGTAGCACTTTAATAATGAACTTTGCTTCAAGACTACACAATTTCAACCATTATTTGAGGGATGCTTTGTGACACACCATTTCAAATATAGAGGAGGAAAAACAGTGGTTTAAAGTGTGGGTTTTCTTCAACAGCAAGATTAGAGATGTATCACATTGATCATGGGACCAGCGTTTTCCTCTTCCTCTTTACCTTGCCCAGTCTATCCATTTAGGTCTTTAAGGAAATCTATTGATAAAAATTAAAATAGTTAAAAAATTTAAATATCTATCTCTGGGCTTGAACACTCCTCTTCACTCATACAATAATGCAACAATTAAGAAAATGTTCTGGAAAAATGTCTACATCTTTTAACTTCCCCTGTTTAAAGAATAATGTTTGATATTTTTTTCTCTGTGAGATGTCTGGGATGGAAGGTTCTTGAATATTATGGTGGAGATAGAGGTAATCTTTTAAGTATAAAATCTACATTCTATATCAGAGGCAAAATTATTGCTACTCTACAATAACCAGAGATTAAAAGGGGCTAGTGCTTTCACAGCACCAATGGATCAGGTGGTTGACAACTACCTCTTACTACAGGTTCCAGGGATCCATCTCCTTCTTTTGTCTCCTAAGGACACTAAACTCACATGTGCATACACACACACACACACACACACACACACACACACACACACACAATTTAAATAAATATCTAAACAAAGTCTCCCACAGGTCCATATGTTTATTAGTTGCTGGATGGTGCACACTTGGGGAATATTCATAACCTTTGGGAGCTGAGTGTAGTTGAACAGTGTATTTCATTTAAGGATGGGGCACAAAACTTATAGTTTTGCTTCACTTCCTCTCTCTCTCTCTGCTTCTTAATCCACCAAGATAAATGTACCAGAATCGTTGCTCAGCAAGCTCTTGCTTCAATATGCATTATCCCAATTGTAATGTCTTCCTCATCATGAAACTGTGAGGTGCAATAAATCTCTCTTGCCTTCTGTGGCTTCTTGCTATGTGTGTTTTCACAGCAGCAAGGAAGAGGAGAAAGCTGAGGAAGAGGTGGAGAACCATAGAATGATGCTCAGGGGTTCAGGGTAGTGGGTTTGAATCTAGCAGGAGTTGGGAGAGAAGTAAGAATGATGGTGATCAAAATATATTGTATGCATGTTTGAAATTCTTAAACAATTATGCAACATTTTAAAAAGTAGTTTTTACTAGTTGCTGTTGTTTAGTAGGAAGAGATGTACCTACTCTACATGATTCCCTGCTGTGAGTACAAAGTGCTTTTAACATGTATGAGCATCTGTGCATATGTACATACATGCTTTTGTGTGTGTGTGTGTGTATGTGTGTGTGTGTGTGTGTGTGTGTGTGTGTATGCATGCATGTGTGCATGCATGCTCAAATGCACAATGGGGAGGAGGTCAGAGGGGAACACCAGAATCTTTTTCTATCATTTTCTACAGTACCATGAGGTAGCATCTCTCATTAGTCTACAGCCAACAGACTATAGAGGTCTTCCTCCTTATCCTAACAGCTCTGAGGTTACTGCCATGCAACAGCAAAACCTGGCTTTTACTTGGGTGCTGGGCTGTTCATCTCTGGCTTTTACTGTTCTTTGACAGCAGAGAAATCTCCCCAGCCCCCTTTGCTCTTTTAATGCAAGAAATTGCTAACTGACTCTGTCTTCAATGAAATTTCAAGGAAGTATTGATGTGAATGAAATCTTTCAGAAGGAAGGATTGCTGCCTTCAGTTTAGAAGCATCCACAATCAAGTATCAAACTCAGGGACAGGAGCTAAACATATTTTGCCATTGGTAAATGTGAAAACGGGAGCATTTTACAGTTGGCAACCACTGTAAAGTGCTAATCTTAATATATCAGTGCTAACGATGACATAATATACCCCAGGGACCCACAGCAGCAAAGAAACAATTAACTTGCCATTTAATGCCTTCATTTTGCCTGCAGTGAAACAGGAAGCAGCAGCCTTTGCATGTGCTCCATCCTGCTTCTGTTGCTGGGTATCAAGGTACAATAGCTGAAAATAATGGCAGACTAGACTACCTCTGCAAAGCAGGTATTTGAATAGCCTCCAAATACTTAGGAGCCATCTGTGGGGCATTAAAATCCCCTCATTAATTTGTATCAGAATTTTCCAGCCCATAAAATACCTAGACTAGAGAGAGGGAGAGACTAGGGAGGCTATTGCAAAACTTCATCTGGAAGAACTTGTTTCAATATTCAGCATCCAGCACAGTGATCCATTCACTTTTAGCCTTGAAGAAGGTGGAGGAATTAGGTCGATTCCAAGTTCATCATGCTTAGGAACAAGAAGCCAGAACAAAAGAACCACTGAGATAAACACCTATTCAATTGCTTGAATGGTCACTTTCTTTTGTGAGTTTCCCATGAGCTGGGATATTTTAACAGTCATTGATTTTGGCCTTATAAAGTTTATTTGGTTAGTATTTTACAAACCATTTTAGGACATGTAAACTCATTTTGTTTGGGGTATATGCTGATAATTAATACTTTAAGGTTTTATTTACTTTGAATTTCTTTTTTTGTTTTAAATACTTGTTTGTGTTTTGATGAAAGTTCTCTCTTTTAAACTATAACAACATCATTTTTTAAAAATGTTTTTCTGTCAATCACCAGTATATTTTATTACGTATGTTACACCTTTGTTACCCATTACAAGCACTAAAAAATTCACAGCTGTTATATCTTATTTCTGAATTGTATATGCCACAATTAAACATGATTCCCTTTTTTCTTTCTTTCTTTCTTTCTTTTTTTGGTACGGTCCTTTGCTTTTTTGATGTAGACTCATGTTGTGAACCACTAGACATGGGTGCTGGGACCTGACCTCTGGTCCTGTAGAAGAGCTGCACACGCTCTTAATGACCAAGCCATCTCTCTAGCCCAGAGTAGTTAGATATTTTCAAAAAGTAATTTTATTGGTGTTGACTTTGTTCAGAACTTGTGTAGATATTCATATTGATAACACTTCACGGGTTTAGACCCTTTGACATTCCTAGAAGACAAAATCTCACAAAAACTTCCTGTTCCCCTGGTTCTTAGAATCTTTCCAGACCCCTTTCCCTTATGAATCCTCAACCTTAGGTCCAGGGAAGGGGGAACACCCATGGGGCTTCAACCTTTGACAGAGAAGGACAGGCAACAAGGGAATGCTGACAGTGAGAGAAATAGTCTTCCCCAGTAGAACCCTCAAACTGGTTATTCAGTCCACTGCAGTCAGCTCTGCAAACATATACAGACAAGTCACATAGTGACTTAGGAGGTTGTACTTAAATATTTTGGAATATTAAAGAACTAGAGTCCATGATTTGACAGGGAAGGGGCATGCATGGCAGTGTTTTAATGAAGGAAAGGAAAGGGGAAGTGATGTAATTATATTTAAAGTTTAAAAAATTATTAGTGACAAAAAAAGAAAAAATCAAATAAGATTCTGAAGTATGTGGCATAGCTCCTTGATTGCTATGACTATCATTTGAGGTCCTTAATCAAATAGGCACTGAAAATGTTTGTGTGTTACTTCTAGTTAACTGGTGCCCAGACTAGCTTCTGGCTAAAATGTCAAGTCAATAAAATGGTCATAAAAGAACAATTTGATCACTTAGGAGACTAACTTTGGGTATCTTAAGACATTTAAACAGTTCATTAAGGTCTAAAATGAGCTAAATAATAATATTAACTTAGTTTCCCGAGATTTCTAATGTGATTTTCTTCTTATAACTGTGATTTTGATTTCTGGTCTTAAATCTCCATTTTAGTGGAATAAGTGATCACTGCCTACCAATGTGCTTCTGTTCTTTTGCTAAACTTCATGACCTGTGATCTAGGTTTCTGGAATTTTATTCTTTGCTAAGTTTGTAAGTGAGGCTTGAGCTTGTCTTTATCAAAGAATAGTTATTCTGTAAGTGCACCTGTGTGTAATCCATGTGGAAGCTAGATATCAACATTAATGGTTACTGACCAGTAGCTCCCACTTAGGATCTCTAACTGGCCTAGAACTTGGCAATTCAAATTCAGCTAGTCTTGTTGGCTGGTGGGACCCATAGCTCAATCTGTCTAGCTTTGCTTTCTCATTCTAACATTGTAAGTGTGTATTATTTTGCCCAGATTTTAGATGTTGGTCCCAGGATTTGAACACTGTTCTTTATGGTTTATAGCAAGCACTTCAGCTACTGAGATATCTCCTCTACACACAGAATATTTACTGATTTGATGTTAAAGCTATGGATAGGTTCAATGCTCTTTTAGGAAAACTTTGCTAGGGGTGTATTATATGAGAGAAGAATCTATTTTCAATAAAAACAAAACATAATAAAAAGCCCACAAAAACCCAAATAAAAACAATATGTCATCTTCTGCCAATGTTACACAAGAGGGTTTACTTGAATGTTGGTTTGCTGTTTCCTCCAAGAAGGTTTTGTGTTATTAGAATGATGAGCAGACATGTTTCAGTTATAGATGAGACTTTTCCATGTGTCTGAAGATATTGTATTCATTTGTAAGCCCAGGCCACCCTAACTTCATTTTACTAATTTGGGGAATGGGAAAATTTGCTTTTTTCTCTGTGTTTAGCCTTGGGCTACAATACTAGCATGGTTTGTTGGAGATACGAAGTATACTCCCCCTCAGACTGGAAGAGTACTAAAACACATCTCCATATTAGATGTGAGAGAAACTTTTTGATTTCCATTGTTTGGTTTCTTGAAATGTCTTACTCTTTTTATTTATTTATTTATATTTTTCAATCGTGGTATACTAAGATCATTTAAATGACAGGATTTCTGGGTTGGTCAGGCTATGCATCATTTGGATAGCTGTCTATCAGCTCACCTAATAATTAATTATCTGAGCATCAGATAATTATTTACTATATTATTAGCACCACCAAAATCAGAGAACACCTTTCATTCTTTTTCTTTTTCTTTCTTGCAACACTTAGCAACTGTTAGGGACTCCAAATGTAGTTATTTTTAAAATGAGGGGCAGCTCTTATAATCTTTGAAAGTTCAAGCAATAACATTTATTGGACTGTGAATTATTCTCCAGTCACTTTAGATCATTTATTACTTAGAACAGATTGTCTGTGTCACAATAACAGTAAAAATACATGCTCATATAGTCACAGACGATCATCATGGACTGTGTCTGTTTGAACATACTTTTTTTGTTTTTTCGCCTTTGTAATGTTTCTCTTGATAGGATCAGAAAGATTACATTGAGAAGTAAGCTCATTTAATTTATTATAGGGACTAACAGCTAACAAATAGGCCATGTTCATTGGGGTCTTGACTATGAGATGTGCATATTCATTGGGGCAGGGAGAGGAACTCCCTTAGTTTAGTATCAATGGGTATTTTCCACATTCTTGTCATTTCATTGTTTTATATACATAGTGGCACTTGTATATAAAGGGAGGGAGGAACTGTGTAGGAGAGGGGAGGCAGAGGGAAAAAATATGGGTAGGTTTAGGTACAGGGGGGAGACAGAAGAGAAAACCAGATGGCCAAGAGAATGAATAGAAATATGCAGCAGTGTGGGGTAAAGAGTGGAGAAACCACTAGAAAGGCTCAGATGCCAAGGATGTGGGCGGCTTCCAAGACCCAATGGGGATGACATTACCCAAAATGCCCAACAGTGGGGAGATAGAACTGAAGAGACCACCTCCACTAGAAAGACATGGCCCCCAGTTGAGAGATGAACCCTCTAACCCATTTCAAAAATTTTAACCCAGAATTGTTCATGTCTAAAGGAAATGAAGGGATAAAAGTGGAGCAGAGCCTGAAGGAAAAGATATCCAGAGACTGCCTCACCTCGGGACCCATCCCATGCACAGACACCAGACCCTAAAACTATTGATAATGCCAAGATGTTCTTGCAGACAGGAGCCTCACATGACTGTTCTCTGGGAGACTCAGCCAGCACTTGACTAAGACAGATGCAGGATACTTACAGCCATCCATTGGACCGAGCCCAGGGACCCCAATGAAAGAATTAGGGAAAGGACTGAAGGAGCTGAAGGCGATTGCAACCCCATAGGAAGAACAACAGTATCAACTAACTGGACCCCGCAGAGCTCCCAGGGACTAAGTCACCAATCACACAGCATATGTATGCATGGTTTGGTGCATGTTTCCCTGCTATATATGTAGTAGAGGACTGCCTTGTCTGGCCTTAGTGGGATGAGATGCACTTGGTTCTGTAAAGACTTGATGCTCCAAGAAAGGAATTGCTAGAGGGGTGAAGTGGGAGTGGGTAGGTGTGTGTGGGCCACCCTCTTAGAGGTGAAAGTGAGGGGGCTGGGGCGGCGGTTTTGTGGAGGGGGAGCCTGGGAGGGAGTCAATATTTGAAATGTAAATAAATAAAATAGTTAATTTCAAAAAAGGTAAAAATGCACCCATGATCTTCATCCTTTTCTGAGAATTATATTTTCAACAATGGAAATAAAGGATGCATTTTGCATCCTTTAGAAATATGTTTATTCTTATTATAATAAGTAATAGAATATTTTCTTAATAATACTAGCTTTCATTATAGTTCATTGTAAATATGAATGTTATTTTAAATTTAATTGGTTTGATTTAATCATTTTGGCTTTTTGTTTTGTTGCTTTTATTGCTTGGTACTTCTGGGGATGTTTTAACTTTGTTTTCAGGTCTTACGATATATATTCACCTTGAAGACATGAAGTTACAACTTTTCAAATTGCAGGAAAGTATGGGATCTTTGCTTGTGGGAACACAAGAAATACATGAATCTTGAAGAACATACCTGTATCAAAATCTGAAGACTGGTTGGTCACCATTGGGCACACCTTTGATCCCAGTACTTTGAGTCAAAAGCATGTGGATCTCTATGAGACAGAGGCCAGCCTGATCTAAATAATGAATTCACAGTTTTGCGGTTGCCTGATAACCACCCAACCCTAGCAATCTCCTTGTCTCCCTCTCTCTCTTTCCTGGGATAGAGGCATGCCACAGGGAGACACCTAGCTTGCATATGAGTTCAGAAATCTGAACTGCAGTCCCAAAGTTTGTGTTCTTAACCACGGAGACATCTCTCTAGCTTTATTACCTGAAGTTTCTATCTGAAGTTCTGAAAGGAAATGTGGCACTAGATGATGATACTAAAACAACTCACCAGTCTGTGAGATGCTTCTAGTCATCCACAGAAGATATAGCTTACCTTTTGTGCACCACTTTGAAGTATATGAGAACTCCCCAGCAAAGCAATAAAATGAATCAGTAGGAATTTTCAGGCCACCAATCAAATGAAGATCCAACATAATTGCTGTGAATCTGATGGACTAGAAGCTGTCAGTGGACCTAAGATGGAAGTCTTCAAGTTGTCAAATGGGATTGATTGAATGTAACAGAAGCAGGGAAGCACTGATGATTTCCTAAATTCAATATGAATCTTCTTCCAAGCACAACAGAGGGTTCATATACCATGTTGTTACAATTTAAAGGGAGAAAATGAGCTTTACAAAAAGGTATCCATATGAGCAACAAGCTAAAGTAAGAAGTGTTTGGAGAGAGCTGTGGCTCTTGAGATGATGGGATATCATTCTTTCAGGGTTCTTGACACCTAAAGAGCCATTGAAGAAAACAATAGCCAATAATATAGAAATTGATCCCACTTTGAACTATGTTTATATAACTGAAGATTATAACAGACAGTAAGGAATTAAGGAATATGTCAATGTAGAAGATATAATAGTGAATGCAGGTTTGAATATGAATTCAATATTATGTCTCATAACACAAAGCTATGCAGCTCTATTGGCATTAAAAGCCAAATAAAACATCAACTCCAATAGACCTAAATGAGCTTGGGGATAGAAGTTGGTATATGTAGGCGAGTCAACCAAAAGTATATATATATGAAAATGCCAAAAGAAAATCTGCTACTTCCAATGCAAAAGTTAAAGAAAAAATTATAATATGTACATTTAAAAAGTAAAATGGGCTAAGAAAACAGAGTACTTGAATTTAATTCTTATGTTTTATGATGGAACATAAATATTTTCTCAAGCGCATGTATCTGAAGTGGTGGTGTGTTCTCATTATCTGCTTCTCTTATAAACTTTGGGAGGTACTAAGGAACAATTTATGCAGCAGTTGTAGAACCAGGAAGGGAAGATCAGAAGCAAGGATCTTGCTCTAGTTTTGTTCCTGTAACCTTGATAAAATATCTTTATATAAAGTAACTTAAAGGAGAAATACTTTATCTTTTTTTTCATACTTTCTTTACATTTCAAGTGTTTCTCCCTTTCCAGATCTCCCCTTTGGAACCTCCCCATTCCCTCTCCCTCCCCCTGCCACTATGGGGGTATTCCCCAACACACCCAGCCACCCACTCTTGTCTTCCCTCCTTGGGATTCTCCTATACTGGGGGATCTAACACCCTCATTAACTCACAATTTCAAGGTATACTCCACGATAGTGTCAAAGTCAAGATAGCAGGAACTTAAAACAACTGGTTATAGCAATGCATGGTCAGAGCACAGAGAAATTAATCTACCTATGTTCACTTATTTTCTGTTTGTGTTCAGCTTGATTTATTCACTCTCCTATAGTTCAGGAGTCCTTGTCTAAGAAATGATGCCACCCACAGTGGGTTGGATTTTCCTGCACCAGTTAACTTAAGACAATATCCCATAGACATGTCCACAGGCCACCCCAATATAGACAATTTCCTGGTAAGATTTTCTTCTAGGCTGTGTCAAGGTGACATCCCTAACCACCGAGGTCTGTTATTCCTGTCTGCAAGCATAACAGAGTATCATTAATAGTGTCAGGGTTAGGATATTAGCCCTCTGTTAGATATAGGGTTGGGGAAGATTCTTTTCCAAACTGTAGGCTGTGCTTTTGTAGAAATGACAGTGTCCTTTGAATTACAGAAGCTTTTTAGTTTCAAGAGGATCCATTTATCAACTGTTGATCTTAGAGCCTGAGTCATTGGTGTTCTGTCCAGGAAGTTATCTTCTATACCAATGAATTCAAGGATACTCTCTAATTTCAATTCTACTAGATTTAGTATATTTGATTTTACATTAAGGTCTTTGATCCACTTGAACTTGGGTTTTGTGTAGGTTGATAAATGTGGCTCTATTTGCTTTTTTCTACCTGCTGACATCTAGTTAGACCAGTACCATTTGTTGAAAACGCTTTCCTTTTTCCGTTGCATGGTTTTGCCTTCTTTGTCAAAAATCAAATGTCCTTAGGTACATAGGTTTATTTCAGGATCTTTGATTCAATTCCACTAACCAACCTGTCTGTTTCTATACCAATAGCTTGCAGTTTTATCACTATTGCTTTGTAGTAAAACTTGAGGTCAGGGATCCTGATACCTCTCGAAGTTCTTTTATTATTCAGTATTGTTTTGACTATCTTGGGTTTTTTACTTCTCCAAATGAAGCTTGGAATTGCTCCTTCAAGGTATGTCAGGAATTGTGTTGGAATTTTGATGGGGATTGGATTGAATCTGTGGATTGCTTTTGGTAAGATAGCCATTTTCACTATGTTAATCCTACTGATCTGTGAGATCTTTCCATCTTCTGAAATCTTCCTTAATTGATGTTTTCAGAGACTTGAAGTTCTTTCACTTATGTTTTTTACTTGCCTAGTTAGAGTTACACCAAGGTATTTTTCATGGCTATTGTAAAGGGTGTTGGTTTTCCCTATTTCTTTTCTTGACCCATTTATCTTTGTATAACAAAAGGCTACTGATTTTTTGAGTTAATTTTGTATCCACCCACTTTGCTGAAGGTGTTTATCATATGTAGGAGTTCTCTGGTAGAATTCTGGGTGTTGTTAGTGTATACTATCATATTATCTACAAATAACAAGACTTTGGCTTGTTCTTTCCAATTTGTATCACCTTAATCTCCTTTGGTTGTCTTATTGCTCTAACTAGAACATCAAGATTACATTGACTAGATAGGGAGAGAGTGAGCACCCTTATCTTGTCCCTGATTTTACTTGATTTGCTTTAAATGTCTCTCCATTTAATTTGACGTTGGCTACTGGTTTGCTATACATTGTTTTTATTATATCTGACCTCTTTTAACATGAAGGGGTATTGGATTTTGCCAAAGTTTTGTTTAGCATCTAATGAGATGATCATGTCATTCATTTTCTTTCAGTTTGCTTATATGGTGTATTTGATGGCTTTTCATGAATTGAACCATCAGTGCATCTCTGGGTTGAAGCCTACTTGATAATTGTGGATGATATTTTTGATGTGTTCCTAGATTCAGTTTTTTGAGTATTTTATTGAGTAATTTTGCAACAATGTTCTTAGGAGAAATCTGTCTGAAATTCTCTTTGTTGAATATTTGTGTGGTTTAGGTATCAGGGTGACTTTGACCTCACAGAACTAGTTTGATAGTGTCTCTTATTTTTCTATTTTCTGGAATATTTTCAGGAATATTGGTATTAATTCTTCTTTGAAAATCTGGTAAAATTCCATAGTAAAACTATCTGGCACTGGCCTATTTTTTGGTTAGGAGACTCTTAATGATTGCTTCTAATTTTCTTAGACATTATAAGGCTGTTTAAATAGTATACCTGATCTTGATTTAACATTCATGAATGGAATCTGTCTAGGAAAGCATCCATTTCATTAAGATTTTCCAATTTTGTGGACTATGGGCTTTTGAATTAAGACCTAACGATTCTTTGAATTTGCTCATTATCTGTTGTTATGTTTCCCTTTTCATTTCTGATTTTGTTTATTAGGATAGCATGTCTTTGTCTTTTAGTTAATTTGTCCTAGGTTTGTCTATCCTGTTGATTTTCTCAAAGAACCAGCTCTTACTTTTGTTGGTTTTAGATTCATTTCATTTTTTTTTTTCCTAATTGATTGATTTCAGCCCTAGTTTTTTACTATACTTTCTACTCCTCTTCACTGTGTTTGCTTCATTTTCGTTTTCTGTTTTTATTTTGTTTGCTTTGATTTTTGTTGTTGTTTGATTGTTTGTGTGTTTTTTGTTTTCTAGAGCTTTCAGATGTGCTTTTAAAGTGCTGGTATGAAAACTTCCTAGTTCCTTTATGAAGGTTCTTAGTGTTATGAAATTTTCTTTTAGCACCACTTTTGTTGAATCCCATAAATTTGAGTATGTTATGCCTTCATTTTTATTGAATTCTAGAAGATCTTTACTTTCTTTATTTTTTTCCCTGACCCAGACATAATTGTACAGAGAGATGTTCAGTTTCCTTGAGTGTGAAGGCTTTCTGGTGTTTTTTGTAGTTGAAGTCCAGCTTTAATTTGTCCTGGTCTGATAAGATACAAGGTGTTACTTCAATATTCATGTGTGTGTTGAGACTTGCTTTGTGACTGACTATATTGCCAATTTTGAAGGTGCTGAGAAGGTATCTCCTTTTGTGTTTTGGTGAAATATTATATAGATGTCTGTTAGGTCCATTTGACTTATCACATATGTTACTTGTATTATTTCTGTTTAGTTTTTGTCTGGATGACCTATTCATTGGTGAGAGTGGGGTGTTGAAGTCTCCCACTTATTTATGTGTGAGGTTCAGCATGAGATTTAAGTTTTAGCAATGTTTCTTTTACAATTGTGCATGTTCATCCATGAGTTTGAGGCATAGGTGTTAAGAATTGAGATATCATCTTTGTAGATTTCTCCTTTGATAGTTATGAAGTGTCCTTCCTTCTCTTTTGATTAATTTTGGTTGAAAGTTGTTTTTATTAGATATTGAAATGGCTACTTCAGTTTTTTCCTTGGGTCTGTTTGCTTGGAAAATTTTTCCAGCTCTTAACTCTGAGGTAATATCTATTTTTATGCTGAGGAATATTTCTTGTGTATAGCAGAATGATGGATCCTGTCTTCACATCATTCTGGTAGCCTGTGTCTTTTTTTGGGAAATTGAATCTATTGATGTTGAGAGATGTTAATGACCAGTGATTACTAATTCCTGTCATTTTCATGTTGTTTCTATTGTTGTTGTTGGTGGTGGTGGTTGTGTGTGTGTGTGTGTGTGTGTGTGTGTGCTTCTTTTTTGGGAGGGGGGGTTGGTATGGAATTACTTATTGTGTTTTCTTGGATATAGTTATTCAACTTTCATGGCATGGAGTTTCACATCTAGTGTTTTTTATAGGGCTGTTATTGTATATAGATATTGTTTAAATTTACTTTGTTTTGAAATATATTGTTTTCTGTATCTATGACAATTTAGAGTTTTGCTGGGTGTAATAGTCTAGGTTAGCATCTGTGGTATTTTTAGAGGTTGTAATGTATCTGTCCAGGTTCTTCTGGCTTTTAGAATCTATGTTGAGAAGTCATGTGTAATTCTGATAGATTTGCCTTTGTATGTTAACTGGAACTTTTCCCTTGCTGCTTTTATTATTCTTTCTTTCTTCTGTAGATTTTGTGTTTTGATTATGATGTGGTAGGAGAGTTTCTTTTCTGGTTTAGTCTAATTGGTGTTCTACAAGTCTCTTGCATGTTTATAGGCATCTCACCTTTAGTTTAGCAAAGTTTTATTCTATGATTTTGTTGAAAATGTTTTCTAGTCCTTGATGCTGGAACTCTTTACCTTTTTCTATCTTTTATTCTTAGGTTAGGTCTTTCCATGCTATACCAGATTTTCTGGATGTGTTTTGTTAGGATTTTTTTTAGATTTAACAATTTCTTTGACTGATGTATCCATTCCTTCTATTATATATTCTATGCCTTAGATTCTCTCTTCCATCTATTGTATTCTGTCGGTGATGCTTGCATCTGTTTTTTGTTTGTTTGTTTGCTTACTTCCCTAGGTTTTCTATATCCAGGATTCTCTCAGTTTGTGTTTTCTTTATTGCTTGTATTTCCATTTTCAAGTCCCGAATAGTTTTATTTATTTCCTTCACTTGTTTAATTGCATTTTCCTGTATTTCTTTAAGGAATTAATTCATTTCCTCTTTAAAAGCCTCTATCATCTTTAAAAGATTAGATTTAAGGTCATTTTTTGTGCTTCAGTTGTGTTAGGATATCCAGGGCTTGCTGCAGTAAGATAGCTGTGCTCTGAAGATGTCATATTGCCCTGGTTTGCTTGTTTGTGTTCGTTAGTGGCCTTTAGCCATCCTGTTGACCTTGGATGTTCCTATTGTAGTAGGTGCTAGGAGAGAGCCTAATCTCTATGATCCTGATGTGGCAGGCCTCTAGTATTGGCCTCTAATATTGTGTCTTGGGCCTGACAATGGTACTCAGATTGCAGTGCAAGCAGTTGGGCATGCCTCTGGGAACATCTCGGGAAGGAGGTTGGAAGGGAGGCAGGTAGAGAAGTGGCAGGGTAATGGAGGTCTTGGAGATCACAGTTCACACAGGGCAGCTAGCTGGGCATGCCCCAGAGGACTTCATGGAAGGCTGGAAAAATGGGTGCAGGAAGGAAATCTAACCTGTATGGTTCCATATCAGCAAGTCTGATGAAGGTTGGTAGAGACGTGGCAGGACAATGGAGGTAGGTGCATGTGCAGGGGAATGAGCTTGTTGCTCAGAGAAGCTGGGTGTGCCCCAGAGGACTCGGTGGCAAACAGGAAATCCACCTTTTTAATTTTTTGATGCCTTGACAAAAATAGTAAAGTTGCTATTATAGCCTGATATACTTGTTGCAGCAATAATGAGGATAATATATTCTTGTAATCTCTACTTTCTGGCAATGCCTTGCTAGATGTGTGGAGCTTCTTGAGAAACTTCCAGTCATATGCTTTTGGGATATATAGTTTCTCTTTGAATTGAGATGTGATGTGTCATCTTATCTGAATTTATTTCAATTGGTCTTGATTGTGCACATGTCTTCATGTTTCTTGGCCAGAATAATTTTTGTTAAGCATGACATTCAAAAGAAATTGAGTAAGATTTGTGGTAACTCCATCATTTCTCAATGACGAAGCATTTTTTTAATGCTGGTTCATCTGAGTCAACCATGTGTATTGGCACACATCTATAATCTCAGCACTTCAATGTTATGGGATGAAAAGACTAGAGGATCAGCTGAGCTTGGGAGATAGCTGGCCTGGAGTATCCTGGAAAGTGTCAAAACCAGGAGAAAGCCTACATCAAAGGTGGCAGGTCAGAACTGATTACTTAATGTTGTCTTCTGACTTCTACATGTCTGTCATAGCACATATATGGTCACACACATTCAAAATACAACACAACAATATTAAAAATTAAGATAAATTTAAAAAAAGAAAGAATGATTAAGTTCAAGGTTGTTTATTACTATTTCTACCACTTATTGTAGTGAGCAACTTAAATCTTCCTAACATAAGTAACTTACTCTGTGATGTATGTGTACTTTAAGCACCACATTTCTGTTTTTGCAATAATCATCTTATTGAAAATAATGAATCATGAAAATATTTTCATTAAAGACCCATTAAGCTAAGGATTTATTTTCTAATAATCATCAATTTATGAAAAAGTTAGTTCTAAATATATTGAGTAAGTTTGCAAATCATATCACTTTTAAGTCATAATGGAATGCTGGAGGGGGTAGCTTACTTGTTAAGAGCACATCCTACTCTTGTAGGATCCAGGAATGGTTTCTAGTACCCATATTAGAAGGCTCATAACTGCCTGTAATTCTAGCTCTAGGAGCTCCGATAGCCTCTCTGGCCTCCTTGAGTCCTTGTATGCACACAATGGACATAGAGAAATTCAGGTGCACACACATACATATAAGTAAATGTGAATAATACCATTAAGTCACAATGGATACCAGATAGCAATTTATATTCATAATTCCTTCTCCTATACCACTTTATAAAATATTTATATATCTTTCTTAAAACCTTTATTATTCATCTAAATACACTTTAATTCATTCATTTCAAGTCAACCCAAGTCTCAAAATAAGTTTTGAATAGGTTCAAAGTAATGTGTGACATTTCTGTCATGAAGCTGACCCAGACTGTCTTAAAGGACAAGGAAGAAAATTGTTATCTTTATTTTCTCTGCTAAATTGTAGAAAATGATCTGACATTGGTTTGCTCTGTTTTCATCCACCAGTAAATACAGTTGGTTATGTCTAAGTTATTTTTTCATGCTGTATGGACTGTCTACTCTAAAAAGATACTTTCGATTATCATCTTGTCTGCCATGGCTGTGTGTTTTGTAGTCAAGCTACATCTAATTAGTGATGAGTTATATTCAACATGCAGTTTTTAGTATGACGCACAATTTATCTGAAGAAATTTAAAGTTCTGGCATCACAGGTCTAGTATCAAATCTGACATTATTCGTGTGCCACATTTAAGGTCCCTGCCATTTTTCTTTACAAATGATACCAAAGGAAGCTGTATGTTCTCTTTATTGATAGTTAGGTCATAACATATTTTTCAGTTTTGGTTGCCTAATCTTCCATCTCTTTTAGATCCATATGAATAGTAATTGCATTTCTTTAATGACTAGATGAGTTTCTTGACTGTTCAGTAATGACCTTCCAAATAATTGGCAGCAATTCCATGTTGTAAGAGGCAGATGGCTTACTAACACCATGCAAAGGCGCCTGAGTGCTAGGGTAATGAAAAGATTATTAAAATCTGTTTTCTCTCTAGTCTAAAATCTAAGCGTATTAGGGTCTTAGGGTTGGCTGTCCAGTAGATGACTTCTTAGTACTGAACTGGAAAGTGGAACAGACCATATTTTTTTAAACTTTTCTTGTTTCTGCCTCAGAATATCTGGCAAAACAACCGTGGAAGGAAGTGTTTGCTTTTTCTAACTGTTTAAGGGTTCAGACCATCATAGGGAGGAAATCCTGGCAGAAGGAGCTGGTCACAGTGTGTCCACAGTCAGGAAGAAAAGAAAGATGTGAATGTAGATGCATGCTCTTTATTGTTCTAGCCAGGACCTCAGCCTATGAGATAGGCCTACACACAGTTAGTACGAGTTTCCCCTTTAACTTAATTGAGAAACTTCATTATAGACATGCCCAGACGCTTGTCTCCTAGCTGATTTTAGGTCCCATCAAACTGACAATATTACCCACAATACTGTTCTTTGCAATTCCATCTGTTTATCCCACATCCACAAAATATCACTGGTAAACTTCAAATGCCATTGATACAAATGGCATTTACTATTTTCTCTGTTCATCTTTTGCATTTTTTCCTCGTATCAATTCCAAATTCCTCCCCCTCACCCCCCAGTGGAGAGCAATATTCTAACATGAATTTGAGTCCTCATTGAGCAGGCATGATCCAATGTTAAGCTGTCTGATTAATAGTCAGTGAGAATTCAAGTTTAGGTACAGTGAGATAAGGTCGAGATACAAACCACAGGTTTCTTCTCTTTTCTTCCTCCCTAACTCCTTTTGTTGCCTGCTGGTTTTGTTCTTTCTACTTCTGTCTCATTTTCTTTTGTGATGCCTTTTCAAGTTACATGTATTTATGTACTTTGTGTATATGTGTGACCATACGTGAGGGCTGGAGGACCACCTGCATGAATTGGTTCTCTTCGTCTACCATGTAGGTCCAGGGTGTGAACTCAGCACCTCAGGCTTGGCATTGACTGCTGAGCCATCTAGCTGTACGATCTTCCGGACTTTCTTCCCTCCCATTTTCCTACCTGCCTCTTTTCCTTTTCCCTTCTTATCTTCCTTTTCCTCCTGCCTTCCTTATTGTCACAATATTTTAAACATGAAAACTAAACCTTAATATCAGGCCATGGAAGGCAAGCTATAGATAGGATTTAGTGGGCCATCAACAGTTTGCAGATCTTATTTTTGGACACATCCAGCAATGGAAGGCGTACTCTGAGCATTGATTTAGAGTCCAGAGGCACCACTGAAACTTAAGAGCACATTAGAAGGCAGGTTTTGAATGAATAGGGATGTTAATTGTAAAATGAGCATCAAGAGGAGACAACACATTAGTACCCTACTAACTTGGCGATTTGTCCAGTATTTTTCTTGCTCTTTTCCCGGTCGTTTTGTGTTTTGCTCATTTAGTTTCAGAGTGATTTTTAGGATGAGACACTGCCTGGCACTGATGTGCTTCCCTACACTATGGAGAGATTGCTACCATAAAATGCCTAGGCTGTTGAAAACTGAGAGAAGGCCTGTCAGTTTATCACACAATGGTCAGGTTTTTTTGTTTGTTTGTTTGTTTTTTATGGTGGCTCTAGTGGTGATGGGTGATGTTCTGTAATACCTGATTTAAGGTATATCTACCTATGCTATTCCATTGCCAAACAGGATGACTTTTAAGACCCTGGGTTTATAGCAATTCAAGTTTTTTTTTTTTTAAGGTTATTGCGTTCATGTCTAATAGCTATCATCACGGACTGGAGAGATTTACTTTAGGCACTACTAAATAGAAGAACACACAGAGAGAGAAACAAAGAGAGAAAGGATGAAGTCATAACTGTGTCAAATGCATATACAACAGCATGCGCTGTTCACATCAATGACTAGAGTTAATCCCTATTAATATGTTATCTTTACCAAAACACTTAAACATATGTAATATCCATATATTACAGGCTTGCAAGATTATGGAAGTCCATGGGAGACTGGGGTTATTTCTTATTTTTCCAAGCACTTACACAACTGTGTGGCCTTCCCATTCCCAATACAGATTGCTCATCTATTAGCCTTTGACATACATTTACCAGATCACAAGATCTATATAGTTTTGTGCATTATTGCACAATTTTGTTTCAATGTGATTTTTACTTTGAGATTTTGGGGGATACAGACATATGAAAGAAAGGGAAAGTCATTTTGTCTGCTGAGAATTGGGTTTTCTCAAAGATAGTTTTTCTCAAAAGAGGGCCACTAGACCCCAGAGTTGAAAACCAGTGCCAGAGTGGATCTTCAAGCTAGGTTGAAGGCAGGCATCTTGTTTTCATGCTTGTTTTGAAATAGGACTCTGAGGATTCAGTCATGGATACTTAATAGGTCCACAGGTTGCTGGGTTGTATCCTCTAGTTTTGCCTCTTAGCCTTTTGAATGCCTTTCTAGCTGCTTGGAAGGTAGAAGGTGCAGTTCAAGTTGAGTTTGTCCTCAAAGCTCTATATTCATGCTGTGGAGTAATATGTGAGTATATAGTTCTGGCTATAGCAACACATAAGGGAAAGAAACTGAGACCAAGAAGGGGTATATTATTAGCTACTACTTCTCTCCTATATCAGTGTTTTAGAGAAAAAAGTCTGAGCTGAACTTTAGCTCTGTCTTAGGGCAGAATTCCCAGAATTACAAAAGCAACATTGCAAGGTAATTGAATATACTCAGATTTAGGTCTTAATTACCTTTTTGATTGGAGGTTTATCTTTAGCATGGTATTTTGATAATATAACAGGACCAATTATTTTGTACGATCTCCCACAGTGCTAAGGAAATGCAGACTGTAATTTTGAGATAAGTAACTTCCGTGGGAATAATGTTGTAAGAGTGTATCAATTATGGCTGGCTTTTAGTTATATTTTTGCCGGTATTTAAGCATTTCCAAATGACTGGATTTTAACAATGTCTTCATCATCTCTTACTTCTGCATCTTTTAGTAGTAAGAGTCAATCACACGGTTTGAACTTTTGTGGGGACTTAAAAACTATGAATGATGGAGAAAGTACTTAAAATTGTGTTTATTTTAAGGAAGACAGAGTTGAACTCACAAAGTCATTCAAGTTTTATTTATATATGTGTACTGGAACTGTGGAGGTTGCCCTCCAAAGTTGAGACTGAAAACACATGTATAGCTGTGAAGTACAACACCCACACAAGGGAGGTCAGGAGGCTGAGAACTGTGTATCAGGGTATATATAAGGGAGATGCTGTCTAGGCTGAGAGGACCCTGTGGTTGGTCTAGGATACTTCTTAATTGACCAAACTGCTTATCTCATGGTTAGAATTGCAATATTTCAGATAAATCAGGAAGGGGAAGAAAAGACCACTTTAGCTTTGTGGCAATTTTAAACAAATTACCTAATCCACTGGTTTGGTAACCTCTGGGTCACGTACTACTTTGTTCTCCTCTTCTGCAATTCATCTTCCTTCCTAATTCAGCATGCACTGCCAGATGGGCTGCTGACTGTAGGTTTTCACTGCTGCTGTTGGCTTCGTATCTTATCAGCTCCCAACACTGCCGCTAGAATCAAGTGCCCACATGTACACTTGACAAAAAGTATGACTTTGCAACCTGAAAACATGGTCAGCCATTTAATTTTCCCTTTTCAACTACACCATAGAAATGAGAGAGCCTTCTAGATCATTGATGCTACCTAAGATGTTTGACTCTCCTGCAATGGGCATGGTTCCTGTGTCTGCCTATTGTCTACAAGTTTATTCCTATGGTTTGGTTCTTAATGAAAATTCCTAGACATTATGTTATATGTCACATGGGAATATTGAATAATTTATAAACTATTTTTTGTAACATTTAGCATCATCACCATGAATACTGAGTTTGTTAGTTAAATGTGATGGTTGATGCAGATTGGCAGTCTTACAGGATACTGGATTAGTTATGAGGAAACCCTCGACTATGCTTGTAGAGTAGTTTCTTGACTGAGTTAATTGAGGTGGGAAGCCCAGGTCTCCCAGTTATACCTACCACCATTAGGCTGAGGCATGGAATGAGTAAGGAGAAAGTGAGCTGAGCTATATCCTTCATTACACTCTGCTTCTTGATTGTAGATTCACCAAAACCAGCTGCCTCAAGCCCCTGCTCTCTTGATGTCTCCAAAATGGGCTCAAGCCTTCAACTATGAGCCAAAATCAAACAAAAAATAATGAATATCATCAGTGAGGTGAAGTTTTGTATTTTTTCTTTAAAGATTCATATATTTCACTTATGTGTGTTTTGTATTCATGAGTTTATGCGCACCAGATTCATGCAGGAGCCATAAAAGTTCATTGAAACCCCTGTACCTTCAGTTACAGGCTGTTGTAAGCTGCACTGTGATCCCAGCTCCTTTGCAGAATCAATAAGTGCTCTTAGCTGCTAAACCACCTCTCCACTACAAGTCAGGTGAAGTTTCATATAGTCAATCCGTATATCAAAATGATTATTGGACCCATCTTGCTTATGACTATTTTATTTGAATTGGGCCACAGACTCTTCAGTATGAATTTCATGATCATAATTAGTGGGTATCGACATCAGTGAGGTAGAGTAACTCTTCAAGTACAGTTGCCTGTGGAAGGTATCTCTCCAGTGTGGTAGGGAGAATGGAATATAGAAAGAAGAAAGGGTTTCAATAGAAACACAGAAGTATGCCATTGAGTTCTGGAGTTGTAAGATCATTCTGGAGGAGTTAGCATGCTTCGGATTATAAAGGGCTAATAAGTCTTCCTACGGAGTTAAGTCTGAAGATTTTCTATTAGAAGGAAGTCAAAGATAATGGGTTAATAGTTTCATGTATCTGAAGAATTTCTATACCTCTAAGAAAATCAGATATTGCTCAGTTATAGGCTTTGGGGTATGATGTTGTGTGACACAACGGTAGTCATTAGAATGGTAAACAAGGGGACAGTTATTTTATCTAGCTGCCTGTCCACAACTGAATTTTATGCTTATCTTGCAAAGTACTGATTTTCCCCTTAAAATTATCTGAATCACAAACTATAAACTCAACAGAGCATAGATCTAGGACCTTAATTTTTTAAATTAGCTTCTGAATTTCTTCCCAAAAGGAAATGAAAAACACATTTTGAAGAAATTACTTGAAAGAAGAGTGACCTCCCAACAGCATGTTTTCTCCATTTTCTTCGTTCCTACCTAATATGTTTCCTCACTAAAGACTCCATTGTAATAAGTTATTTATTTCATTTCTGTGTTTTGCATATTAAAATGCTTCTAAAATTGTTGATAGTAACATTGTAAAGAAATAAGCACATGGGGCCAGGAAGATGACTCAACATATAAAGGTACTTGCTGCCAAATCTAAAGGTCCTTGAAGCCACATGGATAAAGGGAGAGTTGAATTTCAAAAGTGGTCCAATAACCTCTAATGAATGCACTATGTTACATGCGTGCACATGTGCGCTCCCCCCCACACACTCACACACACATGCACACTGAAAAAATAATGCTGGACCTTTATTCCTATAAAGAATATGAACAACTGAAGATTGGATGTTCTCGTATAAATTTGATAGCCAAGAAAATCTAGACATATACAACATCAAATGCAGATGAGGAGATAAAACTTAACATTCCACATCTGTTGTGTTAATTTTATAGCAAAATTTTGACTTAGGTCAAAATACTTTAAATAAAATATTATTGGTAGAACATTGTCTTTCAAATTAATTTTCAAGCATAGGGAAACTGGATACATGCTTAATTTTCTCATTAGGGGAGAATGGAAGTTTATTTATGCAGGAAAAACTTAAAGAAATATATAGTTATTGCACCAATATATTAATAAACCACAAAGTGATTTTAAGACTGTAGGTACAATGAATGAAGTGGAATTACTGTGTTATTAAGGCCTCAAAAACACTACATATGTAATAACTTACTTTAAAAATGCTGTTTTTTTTTTCTGTATTCAAAGGTATGGATTTTTAGCAAAATAAGAACAGAGAGCATCTTATGTTCTTTGTTTGCATCTTATGTTCTTAATGGTGGTATATTTGATGTATGGCTAAAAGACAGATATTTCATCTCTAGTATCTCTTTAAGGGTTTTGTTAGAATTATTCATAGACCTATAGGAAAATAATTTAAGAGGACTATATCAAATAAGACAAAGTAAATACTGGATTAGTAATATAGTGCAAAGACAAGATAGAAGATGGAGCTATACTCAGCAAAGTGTCTCATAGATATAACAATTATTTTGTGTAAATGGGTTTATTTTTCTTATTTACAGGTTATTATTGTATGGCTCTACAAGAAAATAGTTTTTTAAAAGAAGTAATGTGTTTGCTAAGTTGAAAAATGATCATGAAATTAAAGACCATTTTATTTAACATTTCTTTGAAGTCCCATAGGAAATAATTTAAGTTGAATGGGTGATCTTAAAAATACAAATACTTTTTTTTTTATTTAAAATTAGAGTTTTCACTACAAATGATCCAGTACATGCTATTTTATGTTTTAAAAAAATCCATTTTGTTCTGGCCAATTTTGATGGAACGTGTTTAAAAAAAATCTAGGAATTTTAGGATGAAATTAACATATTTCTATTCCCATCTATAGTGTGATCAGTTCTATATTTTGTGTGTGTGTTTTACAATATAGTTGAGTTTATAAGTTGCTTATTGGCCAAAATACAATAAAAGGTGAAATTAAATGCTTTGAAGTTTCATGTTACTGTGAATGCCAACTGTTTGGGTGCTTTTTTTCCCCTAGACCATTTGAAGTCTTTCATATTTATGTCTGTACACACACACACACACACACACACACATACACACACACACCATCCTCCCATACAATCAGACGTAGATAAAACTGTAATATAGCTTAATAACTCAGAAATAAAACTGACCATTGATTAACTTTTCTGAACTAGAATTCCAATTTTATATCAAGATAACCATTGAACAAATACTTAAAATATGGAAATATAAAGAAATTTCTAATTCAATTGGAAAGTTCTATGTTGTAATCTATCAATAAATATTTCTGAGCCTAGATTAGGAACTAGCAAAACCCATAATCAAATGTAGCAATATTTTTAATAGTAACTGTGATTGTTAGCATCTAATATTTATGGTGTGTAAAGGAGCAAAACATTTAATATTATCTCCTTAAAATAATTGGGGGGCATTCATGGGGCCCTGCTCTACCCAGGTGAGTTAATAGTAATCAGGGCTTCTGGGGTAGAGGAAGTAATTTTCTTTAGTGATTTAGCTACTGGTGAGTTACCATGCATCAATAGGTAGTATCACAGGCTCACCTAGAGGAATGGTCTTGGATAAACCCAGTGGTCTACAAAGCAGAAACTAAAATAAGCAAAAGGACACAAAGATATAGAAACATGATTGGTGAAGGACTGTGGGTTATGGGGATAAGGGAGAGTGAAGGTATGTGTAATTAGAATTAGATATAATTCTATATATATTCTATATTATATATATATATATATATATATATATATATATATATGTATGTATTTTCCTGATCTCTTATTCATTAAACAAATTTATGATAAATGAGGGTCTTCCGTCCCAAACATAGTCATTACTTTAAACAGTATCCATTAAGAGGCATACCTATATCACTATCTGTGGCATGCCTTACCAGGAATTCTGTGCTGTTCTCATGCAGATAAAACTAAGGAACTTGGGTTTGGGGAGATGGCTCAGGTGGTAGAGTGCTTTTCCAGCAAGCATGAGGATCTGACTTAATTCAGTCCTCAGTACTTGTGTGAGATGCTACTAGTATCTCTAGTACTGAGATGGTAGAGACAGGTAGATCCTGGGGTCTGATTGACCATCTAGTCTAGTCAACTTCATGAACTCCAGGTTTAGTGAGAGACTCTCTCTTAATAAAATCAGGTGGGATTTAACTGAGGAAGATGGCAGTGCCAACCTTTGACCTCCATGTGCATGTACCTGCACCTGGATGTGTACACATGTATCAAAAGCACAGATGTATACACACACACTTAAATAAATAAGTAAATAAATAAATAAATAAATAAAGTACCCCCCCAGATAATATAGTTATTAATTTCATCTTCCCTGGCACATTCTCTAGAATTCTTTATTCACAGATGTGTACTATTTTGTCCGTTTGTCAAATTTGTACTTGTCTGTGAATGTCAATACAGTCACAGATACCATATTTAGGAATTTACCACTTGTTCACTTGTCAGCATTTTAAACACAGTAATAGCAACAATAACAAATGTCCTAAGGAACCTTAGGTTGGCCCCTTGACCAGGAGACAGATGGCAATGGCTGTTGCCATGATTCAATTCTACATTTTGTTCAACAAAAGATAAAAATCCATAAGGATTTGGTGGCTCGGTGTGTAAGCTTGAGGCAAAAGGCAGCATGGTGTCTAGAATAGAGGAAGCAGTGAATCAAGTTTAGTGGGATACAACCCCTTCCAAATGGGACAAGCTATAGACACATTACCAAGTCAGAGATCTGAAGACTGTATATCAGATTGTACCCTTAGTTTGAAACTTAGAATTGTATGAATGTGCCTCCGAAGTTTCTTGTTTAATCTTTAGCATGCTATGAACTAATAATATGGCTTATCATTTCTATTAGAACCCCTTGAAAAATTTTGCACATGAATTGTTCTATATGAGAAACAATTTTGGAATAAAATATAATTCTGGACTTAATTTTAGTTTTTAAGATGTTAAGTAAAATATTAACTACATAACCATACATATATCAATGGAGTCTCCTTGTAAACATTTAAAATAGAAATTAAATGCGATGTCTCTCCATGCTTCCAGTGTGTCCCTCAAAGGTATATTTTGGTCACTTGTTTCTCTCACTTACCTCTTCAGTCGTGAAGTTCTGCCTATCCATCAAAAGAATTCATGTAGACATTGACTCATTGAGATGGGTAATCATGACCATCAATTTGATTCAGTCCAGGGGGTACATATGAGGTAAGTAAAACATCCTACTGGGTGCATTTGTGAGGACATTTTCAAAAAGGCATAGACCCTCTGTAATGTTTAGATTTATCGCCAACTTGACATAATCAACAATAACGAGAGAAGAGAGTCTCAGCAAGAAATTGTCTATATTGGGCTGGTGTGGGGTTGGAAGTTGTCTTATAATTGATTTGATTGACATTGATTTGGGAAGACTCAACCTCACTCTTGTTGTACCTTCTGACAGCAGCCTAGTTAGAGGGACAGGAAAGGAAGAAAACATTATTTTGTCCTTTAAACTTCACTCTCCTTAGTTAACTCACTGGGCCATGTTCCTGCTCCTGATTCTGTCATTGCTATTAGAACCAGCTTCTTTGAGCTTCCAATGTGGACTAAAGACCAGCAGTTCTCCAGGTTTTATCTGAGGCTTTGACAGCAGACTGGAACTGCAGTGCCTCATGGACTGAGTGATTACTGAGTTCTTGTGCTCCAAGAGCCAGCCATTACTAAACTACTCCAGTCACATTGCTGGAAGCAATCAAATAAACTCCCGTTTAATATATGCTCATTCACTCATCCCTATTCCATCATGGAGCCCAAATACTCTTTTCTTAAATATATATAACAACATCCAATAGGCTGAGAGACCCAGATGAAATAGATGGAAAGCAGAAAGCCCATTAGAGCAGTCCCTCCGCCTCTGCTTCCTGCCGCCATGGCAAGAGCTGGAAGCTCCATTCTGTCCTTCCCCAACAATGAACTGAAATCCTGAAACCAAGAATCAACAGCACCTCTTCCTCCTTTTGTGTATTTCCAGACTTGTGAAAGCAGTGAAAATGCTGATTAACTCACCCAGAACCTCCAGATTCTACTTAATACAAAGAACAAAATTATCGTTTGTTATGTTCCAGTTGGAATTTTCATTTAGTTGAAAGATATTTTAGGCTTAGAGAAAAATAAAGCAGAAAGTTCAATATTTCTACATATTGCTTCAAGATAAATCCCTGTGCCCTGCACTAGTCAACCCTCAACCTCTCCCCACTTAACCTCTGTTGATCATTCATCCATTTTGGGTGTTATCAATAAAGCTTCTACAAACCTTTCCCTTAGATTGTTGGGTAGACACATATTTCCAGACCATTTGGGACCATTTGAGTGTCATTACTGGCTCACGTGGCACTGTACAGTGGATGCTCATTCTCAAGTGAACAAGTGTGTCTCCATCATCAGGCAATGGGTGGTTTCCACAGTGGCCTTAGCCATTTCCTTACCCCAGGAAACACAATGATCCTGTTCTTCATTCTTTCTGTGCTTTTTAATCCATTTTGATAATCACTAGCTTGACATGTCTGAGGCATGAAGTAGTTTCTTCTCTAATTTTCCTAATGAGTTATTATGACTCTTAAATATCTTCCATGCATCACAACTGCTTACCTGAGTCATTTTCACTTAATTCTGTATTTACAAGTGTATAAAATCATTATACACACAAAGGATTGACTGCATCTAGATTATAAAGAACATTAAAAATTGTCATATGTATAATTTAACCATTTATTAAAGATATAAAGAAATTTTTATATTAAACGATGAATATGCTTTTGTATTTTAGACTTAAATCTCAGGAGTTTGAGAGATTGCTCAGAGGTTAAGAACATTGATTGCTCCTGTAGAAGACTGTGTTTGACTCCCAGCACCTACATGGTGGCTCACAAACATCTGGAACTCCAGTCCCTGGAGATCTCTCTTCTGACCCTGTGAGCACAAGGAATACACATGGTACATAGATATACATGTGGGCAAAATATACATACACATAAATTAAAGTAAAAATGAATGAAATATTAGCTAAATAATTGATACTTAATGGCACAGACAAATCTTCAGCATTTTCAGAGTTAGTTATTATATTTTTATAATCATCAGTGAGGCTACTAGTGCTTCATCTAACTATATTTAATAAAATGGCAGAAGTGAGCTCATATATGTCTCTCTAAACTATTAAATACTATAGCTCTTAACATATTTCCTAACAGTTCATTTTAACTCCTGTATTTGAAAAAGCCAATTATTCATAACTTAGTGTTGATGGGCATGTTTAAAGCAGAATTAGAACAAGGCATTATCTTGTAGTATTTCCTCTGAAAATCTACTTTTACATACATTTACATATATAAATTGACATATGTCAATTAAAATGATGAGTAGTATTGAAATGTAATAAAGTCACTTGTTACAGTCCAGCCAAATGCTTTCTCCACTAATCAACAAGAATGCAGAATGCTTGGGGTTTTCTTTGTTAGCATGTGTTCCTTGTGCATGAGACTGGGTTGCACAAGGACATTTTCCTAGAAGTATATCATGTACTTTGACCATGTTCCCATTCTGTTCCCTCCTACCCTCTTCTCACTCCTTCATGTTGGATATCTTCCCCTCCTGAAAGAGTTTTACTATCATATGTTTTTCATGTTTTAAGGACATACATGATTTTTATATATGAAAAAATGGCATATTTATATGTGCCAGATTAAATCTGCTTAATGTGACGCTCTCTAGTCATCATTATTTTCTGTAAACCTTGTAATTTTTCCTTTTTACAGCTGAATATATACTAGAAAAAAATAATGTATCAAATATATACAGAATAGCTGGAGCTGGAGGTATAGGCATATAATCTAGCTATTGAGAAAGATGAGGAAATCTATGTTGCAGTAAAGGACAAGCATTAATATTGTTAAAGAGAAGAATGGACAGCATTCATATTCTGCAACGGCAAATGAACACTTTTGTTCCCATTTACATTGTACCTGGTAGGTGAGATGAAATGCCCTTTTACCATTTAATGTAGTTGGAAAAGCTTTAGTTTCTTTTACCAAAACCACTCTTTGGTCATTATTAATGTCTTGCAAGCATCAGCTCTTTCTGGACTTTAATTTGATATAATTCATTAGTCTTCCTGACACATCTTACAGATTTGTGCTAGTCTTTGAAATTGCCCTTGATTAACCTTCCATCCTAACTCTTTTGACTTTTTCTTAGAAAACCCATGCTCCTTAGAAAAATAGAGCACTACCCTTACTGGTGACTTGAGGTTCCTTCACCTTTTCTTTGTTAGACTAATTTCTGATTATAAATTCAGAAGTAACTATGAGTCTTCTGGTATTCTCTTATGTCATTGCATTTTAATATTTTTCAGAGTAGAAATTAACTATATCACAAAACTTGTTTTATACAGGATTTTCATTGCATTTGACAATACTGAGAGAAAAGCTAATCATAAAAAAGGAAGAGAGTCCCAAACATAATGGATAAATCATAATGCATTTCTAAATTGTATTTATACGATAAAGAGTTTTGCATTGGGGTTTTTTATATATTTGATTCAATAAAGCATGACTTTGAGTCGTAATTTTCTACAGAGTGGTGAAAATCTGAATATCTATTACCTCTGATACTTTTGCAGTCATTCACTTTCCAGGGTTGCAGTGATGGGGAATTGTGATACAATATTTAGCAAGTAGAAGAGAAGTTCCAGGTTAGCCAGTAGAAAGGAAATAAGATGGTCTGAATGTTGTTGTTGCTGTTGTTGTTGTAATTGGATAGATAACTCTTAGCATATCTAGCAACAAGCTTTCAGAAAATGAGAGGTACTAGGTGTTGCAGGTGTTGTGTGATCAACAGATAGAGTAAAGGTAAACCTAATGTTATGGTTTGACTATGTCACAAAGATCTGCATTGAACTTGGGATCAATGAATTTATTGATTGGTCTTGTGTTTATCATTCTTCATTTCTTCTTGGTTCCTTCCCATCTCTGATTCTTGTCTGCCAGGAGCTGAACTGCCTTTCCATATCTGTGACCGCTACTACACCCAATACAACCAGATGATTGTGGACCAAAACCTTTGAAAACATGAACACGAATAAAGCAATCTTCCATTCAAGGTGCTTCCTCAGTTATTTGGCTATATGAAAGGAAAATCAGTGTCATAATTTATCAACATAAAGTCAAATCTCAGACTAAAAAAGGAGACTCTACATATGCCCAATCTGAAAACTGTGCTTTCCTCAAAGGGATTATTACAATTTAGAATTTACTGAAAGCCCAGGTAGTGAAGCATTTTCCTTTTAAATTCTCTTAGTACACAGACTATTTTACATTCCCATTTACTTGCTGACTACTAAGCATACCCTTCCACAATTTTATAGCAATGGGATCTTGGGCTGAAGTTCTTGTTTGTTTTCTGACTCAAATACTCAGTTGCGTCTTATAAGCTCATTGTTCCCTGGTGTGCACTAGTCTTTCTAAGGTCCCAGAAGTCTATTCCTTTTATTCTCTACAGACAGTACTGTTCCATGAATTTGCATGGTGAGTATACATGTTATCCATTCAACCATTTCTTTACCCTCTTGCGGCACTCATACTAATATTTAAATTAGGTTTCAATACTAACTATATTCCTGATATATTGTGGATTTACTTTTCTGGTTTTTTTTTTTTTTTTTTTGAGCTCAGTTTTACACTCCAAATGTTTTATTTGGGGACTTGGGTGTGTATAATAAAATCTCACATTAGTTAATTGATATGAGAAGACCTATCCTGAAAATAGATGGTGTCATTCTCTAGGTTTGAGTACTAGACTGTGTGAGTTGAGCACAGACATGCAAGCATTTATTCTCTGTCTACTCTTGATTGTGGGTATGACTAGCCACATCGGTTTCCTATTTCCTTGCACCACAATGATGACTGGAACCTGGAATTGTAAGCCAAATAAACTCCTCATCCTGCTCCAAATATCTGACTCATGTAGCTGCCACTTGTAAGCCCAAGAATCAGTCATATTTTTGTAGTTCTAGTTAATGATCTCAAGATATGTCTTAAGTGAATGGTCAACATCATGATGTAGTGAGACAGTAATTACAAGAACACATTGATTTTCATCCTTATTCTATAATTCACATTTGAGGTTAACCTGGAGATTGAAATGTAGATGATATTGTTCTCCTAGTACAAACAGAGGCTGTATCCTAAGAATTAACAATATAATAAGACTATAAGAAAGAGTTTAAAACTTGAAGAACACAACTGTTTTAGAAGCACTTAAGCATCAATTTACATAAAAATAGTAGTATGATCATTACTAATCACTCTCATTGCTTCATTAAAGTCTATCTAAAAGAGTCAGTGTTTGAGACTATTTTCTTTAATCTTAAATCTTGTTTTTGTTGCATGATAATTTGTATTTTTGTGAAAGTATCTCATGCTCATTTTCCAATGGTTTTCTTTATTCTCTTCTTCAATTACTGCTATTATTATGAGAAAATTAAAATGCAGAATCTGTAATAAGTTTTTGAAGAAAGAAGCAGGGAGTTTTATCCTTCTGTCTGGAATTATAAAAGAAATATTTTGGCTCTCAGTCCTCACTCTCCCTGACTGCCTATATACAGCCTATCCTTCCCTGCCCCTTATCTTCCCAAATTCAGTTGGGAGCATTTCAAAAAAGCCATTAAATAACTTTTTTACACTTTGATATTACATAATATTGATTGAGGTCAATAAGACTTATGGGGACATTTCTATGGGAGTCCAGATCCCTGACCCCAGCATTAATTTGCAGTTCCTTATCATAAAAAGAGCCTGGGTATTGATATGGAAATCAGGATGCCAAGTTCTGATGAGCTCCCACTTTCAGCAGTCATTCTTTAAAAGAACTGACCAGGGCTGCAGCTCTGCTTTGCAAGTAAAGATAAAGATTGTCCAAGGTCAGCTTCAGAGTATGGCCTTGCTTGCACCTTGCAGCTGGAGCTTACAGGCTTGATGATAAAAGGAGCAACATCTAGGTAGTAAAAACCAGGATGGCCTCTATCCCTTGCTCAACAAAAGTATCTCAATGGTATATTATTTATTTGTTGTGAGATATTCCAATTTATCTTAGTAATTAGAATTGTTAACATTCTCTTTTTAACATTTGTGTCTGTGTCTGTCTCTGTGTGTGTGTGTGTGTGTTTGTTTCGGTATGTGTGTTTGTGTGTGTGTATATTTGTTTACCTGTGCCATGGCTTGGTTATAGATGGAAGTCAAAGAACAACTGTGAAATCAGTTATCTCCTATCTCATGGGTTTTGGGAGAAAAATACTAGGCTTAGCAACAGGTGCTTTACCTACTAAGCTGTCTTACTGGCCTGCAATTAATGTCTTAGGGACGAAGAATATAGTTTTGTGAAGACGAATTGTTTTTCATTGATTTATAGTTATGCCTTTCATATCATTAAATCACTAGACCCCAAGAATAATTATTTTGGTATAATAAATACATAAACATGTATTTCATTAAAAATATGAAAACATACAGAAACAGACATACAGACACACACATGGGGGAAGGCTCATCTGAACTAAATTATAGTTACTTTGTATTTACACAAAATAACTTATGATATAGTAAGATTTTTATACAAAATAGAAAAAAAACTGATCTATATATGTTATGATATTTGGGAATAAAGATAATTAGGTGATTACTAAATATATGAACAATTTTGAGACATTAATATGTACTAAGAGAAATCAGAAGAAGAAAGTAAGCTATTACAAGGTTGATGTATTAGGGCCCTAGGTGGAGAGCTGGCCCACCACTAGTCTGCCATGAGGTGGTGTGGGCACAGAAGACATGCCCTCCCTCTATCTCACCCCTTGTCACCTGTGGCAGGAAGGAAAGCTGTCTCAGGGTCATGAGAGTGAGAGAGCTGTTCCTGTCCAACACTGACTGAAAGACTCAGGAGAGCAGCCTACATCTTGCCTGGGCAGAATAGTATATCCTGAGGGCCTGAGAGTGGAGAACTGGCCTTGCCTTTTGCTGGCTGCGGCATTGGGTGAGCTAGCCAGGATAATGATGGTAAGATTATCTTGGTAGCATGGGCATGGGAGATTTGGCAGGCTGACCAACTCAGCTACCACCCAAGCCTAGATCCAGAGCTTTGAGCTGGCCCATCCTAACATGTATCCCATCTATGAACTGTTGGAGCACATGAGAGAGCCAGTCCTGCAGATCCAGAGCTGTAGGATCTCCATGACCAGAGACAACAACAACAGGATATCTGAGAGGAGTCCTTGTGACATATGGACAAAAGTATGTACTATGTGACGAACTGTGACACACAACAGCTTCCACAATGAAATTTTGTTGTTGTTGTTTAGTTTTGTTTTTTAAATTTTTATTTATTTCTATTTTTTATTTTCTTTTGGGGGATGTTATGAGGGAGGGAGTGAATGGAAAGGGATGGGGAAAAGAGTGAAGTTGAGGGCAAGATGGAAAATTCTTAAATGATCAATAAAATATTTAAAAAGAGAGAAAGACAATGTACTAAATAATCCTTCATGTACTCAGGCCCAGTGAAGAGAAGACACTTATCTCAGTTCTAGCGTAATAAAAAGACATGAAGCTCATCATCTCAGATCTACTTATTGTCTCTCTGTATAAAGTTCTTCGCCATATATTTTGCAAAATTCTTGAATCAAACACTTTAAATTAGCAATTAATACACACACACACATTCACACTCACACATACACACACACACACAAGTCAGGCACACTCCAGAGAAGGGATGTTTTATAAGATCCTTACTCCATATCCTCTGTATGCACATGCACACACAATGCATGCACAAACAAACAGAAAAAATAGCTAAGATTTTTCTAGTTCAAAGCTGTAAATTGAACTATATATTCAAGAGAAAGCCTGTCACAGGATCAGAAGGTAAAAATCAAAGACATATTGAAGACATAAACTTCAGAAGGGTCACAGCCAGACTGTTGCCTCTCACAGTATTCATGGGGAAGAAGAAATTTTGCTTCTTTTTCCCCTTACTTTTTACTTTCCAATCTTTTGCTGATCGATACTTTTGTACAACGTAATAAAAATAAAATAGTAGAAAAATAAAAAGATATAAAAAATCCAGGACCAACATTTTTAGTATGACACCAATAGGTATAAAATTACTGAGGATGTTTGATACAAAAAGCTTCTCAATGGTGACTCAGTGTCCATCCTGACTCCACTGTGGATACATAACTCACAGTTTGTGAACCCTTGTACATTTTTCGAGCATTACTGGTTTAGAGTAACCATTAAGGAGCAGAAAAACAAGCATCAAAAGATATATGCAGAGACCTGCAAGAACCTGGCTTGCAGATTGGCAGTTAGGTTGCCAGGTTTTAAGTAACTCCAGCCTCAGAACTGGCTGTCACAATAATGCCAAGGATCCTTCCACACAACCCTGGCACTTCATAAGCTCTCTCCACTCATAAATCTGAATAGTTATTATCTTGCAAAGTATGAATACTGAAATCATATTCACAACATATTATTTTAAATAAAAGGTGAGGAAACTGTTGCACACTGATAAGATTTTCTTCCCAAATCATCAAACATGCACTGTTTATTATACAAATATGAAAGATAGTCACAGAGCAATTCTGACCATTGAAACACTCACAGTTTTTGTTGTGCTTTGACTTTTTTCTATTGGTTTGGCTGAATATTAGCATGTTATATGGAACACTCTTGAGTTCACAGTTTCATCAGCCCTTAGTTGATGAGTCTATGAGGATCTGCTTCTAGGCTTGGATTGGAATAGTTTAAGTTCTAAATCTGAGTTTTAAAAACATATGTGATGATAGATGACTATGATCCTAGAACTTTGATGGCAGAGATGGAAAGATAGTGAATTTAATGCTAGCTTGGTCTATAGAGCAAGTTGGAGAAAGACCCTGTGTTTCATGAAAGAAAATCACCCATTTTAAGCATGAAAGTGAATGGGGAGAAACATAATAGAGGCATAGATTCTTATTCATTATTTCACAATGCTGAAATGCAAGTAAACATGATTCCCACTTTGCAATATAGAAAATATGGGGAATGTGAATTACGTTTTGGAGTAAAAATATTGAGTTAATGTAATTTTGATCAGAAAGAATTTGAAATACTTCAGTATGATGATAGCAACATTATTCTGGACCTCAAGGAAGAGACTAAGCTAAAGTAAGAACAGAGTCATCTAAGACATTTGCCATCCACTTCAGAATATGTGGAAAGGACTGGAGGTTCTCAGGTAGAGCCATGACAAGTAATGAAGACAATGGAATTGCAATTCTTTTGTTCTGGCCACTCCACATTTGTCACATGTATTAAATTATCAGCCTACTGTAAATGAGCAGAAGTACGAAGTATCAACTAGATTGTGAAAAGGTATTTAGGGTAATTAATGGTTGCTGTGAAATGAATCTTTGGTGTTCTGAACTTTTGGGCTAATGACCACTTATCAGTGAGTACATACCGTGTTCATTCTTTTGTGACTGCGTTACCTCACTCAGGATGATATTTTCAAGTTCCATTCATTTGCCTTCAAATTTCATGAAGTCATTGTTTTTAATAGCTGAGTAGTATTCCATTGTGTAAATGTACCACATTTTCTGTATCCATTCCTCTGTTGAGGGACATCTGGGTTGTTTCCAGTTTCTGGCTATTATAAATATGGCTACTATGAATATAAAAAAAGAAAAGTTTAGGCAAAATTCACATTGAAATAATATTACTGATCTAAATATGTCTAGCTTAGAAAACCAATTTGAAAGTTAGCTTTCTCAAATCACATTCCTGAGCTTCTCTGTGTGTCTTTCCTCTTTTATTCTGCAAACTAGGAGACTAGGTTCCAAAATTCAGTCACATGTTTCTGAATCTTAGTACACCACAGAGAGAGAGAGAGAGAGAGAGAGAGAGAGAGAGAGAGAGAGAGATAAAGAATGGAGGAGAGTTAATATTGTGATATTATATCTAGTATATCTATTATATTATATATTATAATATAATATATATAATCTTAGGTTATGTATATGAATCACAGGTATCTTAATTTCCAATGTAATTTGTGTAAGGCTTAATTCAAGTGTCTCTGACAACCATCTTCATTGTGGACAGTTTCCCCCTCTCCAATTGTGCATAGAATCTGTAAATGTAATAATCTTTTTCTCCACTGATTGTGTAATATATATATATATAAAGTATTACTGTATCTTCTTCTTAAATCATTAAGGCCAACTTTGCTCCATCTCGTATGCTAAGAAGGCAGAAGATTTGAAGTGAGAGGTCGCTATGGAAAGTTTAACTCTACTGCGATCCATGTACAAATGAATGGCCTTCAAATGCAGATAGATGGGGTTCCGGTTCATAACACTGAGCCCACAGTATCCTCAACTCTACTATCTAAAATAAAAAATGTTTTGCCATAAATCTTGCTAAGCTTATAAATGTGTGATTAGCAACTTAATGTTGTCCTTACCTGACTTTCAGAAGACCTAGTTAAGACTTCTGGCCTCTGTGAGTTAATGAATGGAAGCTGTTTCAATATGTATAACTACCCACGTATTTAATAAGTCCCTATAAGTTTCAATATGGATAAACATCTATAAGCACCTAGCTGAACTTCTGACCTCTGAGGGTTAATGAATGAAAGCTGTTTCAATACCTTAAGTGTGTGAAGAAATTTTTTACAAACATAAAGATGAGATCACCTCTCTAAGTGTACTTAGCAGCTGCAAAACAAGAAGGGAACCATGTCCAGTACTGGCAACCTGGGTAAGTACTTAGTGCCAGTGAAGTCATGCTCATTAGAGAAAAAACTACAACCACTAGTTACTATACTACCACCATCCCTAATAACACTCATTAAACATTTGTTCTTATACCCACAGATAAGGGGAGTCCTTACCCCTCATCAAGGGATCCTCTCTTTGCAACTGTAGGGACAGAAAACCACAACCAATCAAAAAGCAGAGTTGTGGAACAAAATCCCAATGGATACATCTATAAAACACTCCTGCACCTAAGGCTCAAGGGAGATTGTAGAAGACTGGCCAGAAAGATTGTAACAGCCAGAGGATAAGGGAGTTTGCTGAGAGAGTAGGTCTTCTAGTGATAACAGAAAACAAACCCATACATTGTCACCATCATGACTGTTGAAATGTGAGCTGAACGATATCAACCCTATACAAAAACTGCACAAGAGGCAAACGTCTTCCCCATGGAAGATCACAGCAATTGCTGGTCCAGTGCCAACCGTGAGCCCTGAAAACATTCATACAAGTAACATTATACGGACAGAGCAGGGCTATATTTAGGGATGTATATGTATATACATATGTGCATACAATAACAATGAGAGAAATAGGGCATGAATTTGAAGAGAGCATGAGGGATTTATGAGATCATTTGGAGGGCAGGAAAGGGATGGAAAAGATGTTGTCGTTATAGGAAAATTTCAAAAATAAAACTGAATCAGAAAAAAGTTTCTATTGCAAAATAATTTATTCTTAAGATTCTAAGTATAGGATTAAGATTAAGAACTGGCTTTTATTTCAGATCATTTGAAACAATCAAAGATGAGTCTGCTTTTGGACTTATGTTAAATTTAATATTTAAAATTACATTTGATGTTAGAATTAAATAAAATTCTAAGTAAATGACAAGAGAAAAATTTCCTTGGAAATCCTAACTTTTTGACAATAATTTCCTCATGACATAATTCTTATGCTAATAAAGTATTATACAATTCATTTATTGTATACTAATAATGTATATACATTATACTATTAAATCACTATTTTAATTTTAATGAATTCTAAACTAGTAAAAAATAATGAAATTGCTTTTTTATTATTAAGTGTATTGGCTTGTTTAATATGAAACTGTTTTTGTGAGAAAGAAAAATTTTAAGCACATTAAGTAATATATGAACAAAAATGAACAGGATATTTATTTATTTGATGTCTCTTTAATATTGTTAATAGATAACCACAGAGAAATTATTCCATTTGTATTTTTTCAAGTATTATTTTTCTTTGAGATTATTATAAAAATATCTTAGTGTCTGCTCTATGGTTGTGAAGAGACACCATGACCAAGGCAACTCTTAAAAATTAAAGCACTTAACTGGGTGCAAGTTTACAGTTTCAGAAGGTTAGCCCTATTCCATCATGGTAGGAAGTATGGGAACAGGCAGGCAGACATGATGGACCTAAAAGCTTATATCCTGATCCAAAGGCAGGAGAGAGAGAGAGAGAGAGAGAGAGAGAGAGAGAGAGAGAGAGAGAACAGAGAGAGAGAAAGAGGGAGAGAAAGAGGGAGGGAGGGAGAGGGAGAGAAGGAGAGAGACAGACAGACAGAGACAGACAGACACAGAGACAGAGACAGACACAGAGACAGACAGACAGACAGAGATGGGGACAGAGCAGAGACAGGAACAGCAGAGAGAGACAAGCCCTAACATGGGCTTTTGAAACCTCACAGCCTATTCCCAGCCACACATTTCAACACATTTCCTCCAACAAGGTCTCACTCTAATAAGAGGCCACAGGTCCTAATCCTTTTAATATTGCTCAAACAGTTTGCTAACTAGGGACTAGGATTCAAATATACGAGCCTATGAGGGTCATTCTCATTTGAACTACCACAATAAGATCCAACCATTAAATTACCTAACATGTTCAAATTACTTTTTCATCCTTATTGTGAAAATCACCCTCAAGATTTGATTATAAAATTCAAATGTGTCTATATTTATAAAAGGAAATCATTTCATAGTAGGTGATATTTGAAAATTCCTTGACCAGTAGTTGTAAATTAGTTTGCAGATGACATGCTTAAAACCAAATCAATAGAGTGTATAACCAGCTGTAAAACACTGCAGACATGTACAAGTTCTCACTTAGGATATTTGGAAATTCTTGCTGAAATACATCTATGGTAAGACAAAAGATCTTTTATGCACTGTGACATTGGAGGGGCTATAAGTGAGTGAAATACAGACCTGGTTATGTGGTGTTAATAGGATTCTCCTTTGGTGAAACACACTGAAAGGTTTAGAATAGGCTACAAAGAATGACAGATTGACACAAATTGGATTTAGCTACCAGTTCCATATGAATTTATGGGAACAATAAAGCAGGTTAAGTTATTCTTGACAGGTTTAGAGGGTTAGAACAGGGGATATCCAAGGCAAAGAGGATATAAACTGCTAACTTAGAGGCACAAGGACCATATCAACAAAAAAAATGAGAACTTGCTGAGAATGTTCCTGGTCATTTAGGAGATAGTACTTTTTCTAAGAGATGTATAAGTATGGAATTTCCCCAAACTTTTATCTTTCAGGGAAATTAAAATTTTTACAGAAAGTAATACATGTAATAAATGTAATATGTATATATGTATATTATGTATAAACAAAAATATATCTATTATATAGTATCTATTAAAGAGACATCAAATAAATAATCAAAGTTCCTAAGTTCTTTTATGTTCATATATTACTTAATGTGGTTAGAATTTTTTTTCACAAAGATAGTTTCATATTAAATAAGCCAATACCCTTAATAATTAAAAGACAAGGTTTTCATTACTTTTACTAGTTTAGAATTTATTAAACCTGAAATAGTCATTCAATTGTATAACTAATGCATACATAAATAAATAAAATATTTTTAAAAAATGCTATTTATGCAACATTTAAAATTCTGGCTTAAATAAGTAATCACAGAACTTTCACAATGACAGACTAATGTACAGATTCATTTGACATTATCTTGGCAAACACAACCCGCTTAACTCTAAATGCTTATAAACACTTTAGAATTATAGAATAGAGTTCTGTGAAGTCGCTCAGTTGGTAAAGGCTGTAGCGACCAAAGCCTACAAGCTGAGCTCAATGCCCAGACACTGCTTGATTGGAGGAGAAAACTGACTGTGGCAAATACCATCTAACTTCCACACGTATATTCTGATATTCTGTCTGTCTGTCTATCTATCTATCTATCTATCTATCTATCTCCATCCACACATACAAACACACACATATAAAATCTGTTTATTTTTCTATTGCAATTTTCTCTACACTATTTTTTGTCCCTTTTACGAATTAATTCTTGAAGTTTTTACACACAAGTGAAGTTGAAATATACATTTACAACTGAGTGCCCAAAGTTGGACTCCAACTCACAGTCCTTCAGTGTCAGTTTCCCTGGTGCTGGTGTAACAGTTGTGCTTTGTCCCAGCTAGTAAGCCAATAATTTATAACTAATGAAGACAAAACCATGGAAGGAATCTTAATATTAGTAGTGACAGTACCCACTTATAAACAAACCACTTATAAAGGAGATGTTTTCTCTATCACAGTTATGGCATAGCTTTTAAATTTACTCCTTTTTAGCTGTTTTTTTTTTTTTTCAGATCAAAATGTTTAACATGGGGTGATAAGTCTGGTCATGAGCTTAGAAGTAATTTCTTCTAAATTAAAAGTGTGAAATGAAGTCAAAATCAGAGGACACAAATGGTCATCAGGAAGAATAAAGTAGAATCCTTGCTTGGGCCAGACTTATTTCTATAAAATTTGTATATATATTGAGATATAACCGGCCTGTCCACATCTTTTTCAGATTAGGTACCAGAAGCTCATCATTTAAGCAAATGTCTCAAAGTTCTCACATCTACTCTGCAAAGTTGTTTGGGATGGTTTACCTATCTGTCTATCTATCTATCTATCTATCTATCTATCTATCTATCTATCTAGGTTTTGTACCATTCCTCCAGCATACCATGCTCTCTCCAAAGGGTAATTCTATGCATAAATCAAATGCTGATTTTGGAACACTTGGAGCAAATACTGAAACCTCTGTATTCCAATCTATTTCCTGGCATTTTCTAATTGTCACATTGCTTTGCAGTCTGCCTGAGAAGCTTCAGTCAGCATCTTCTTGAGATTAGCCATCTTACCAAGAAAATATAGATTGTAGGTATCTAAGTGCATGTTCCATTAATTGATAACCAGCAAACTGTACATACAGCTTTGCTTCAATGTCTGAGAAATTTGCATGGGGAATGTGTTGAGTTCATGAAGTATTAACTACTTTTCTCTTTCTTTTCACTTGCACTTGCCTTTGTCACTATCTCTTAGAAGCCTGCTTTTTCCTAATAAGAGACAGAAAGGAGGTGTATCATGATGGGAGAAGAGGTAAGGAGGAACTAGGAGGAGTAGAAGGAAGTGAAACAATATCCAGACTATAATGTGTGACAAAAATAATCTGTGTTTAAAAAGAGGAATAGATAAATGTAAAAGATTTTAAAAAGAAAACAATATTCTCACTTTATGAAAATATATCTAATAAAATTGACCTATAATATAAAAAAATGTTATATACGTAGCTGCACTTCTACTTCAACTTTATGTTACAGAAATTCTGAAAAAGAAATTTGAGTAGAATTCGAAGGGACTCTGGCCATCTTGAGCATGGTGAACATGGCTCTGGCAGGTCTTGCCCTTTTCCCTACTCCATCTACCTTGCTAAAAACCATTAGATTACATTCCTAAGGCAAGCCACCAAGGTCCATTTCCTTATTTGGCCACTTCGTCCTCCTAAGGTTGACTTACAAGGTCTAGCTATCAAAGTATTGGAGCCTACCAATCAATATCCCCCTTGAGTAATCTAATTAACATGCCCAATTAAAATTAAACACCTCATCCTTTCACAGGATTACCTTTATAAACCACATGTTTTCTGTGTGCCATGTCTGTCTTCCCCTTTATCCAGAGGCAGTCCTTTGTATCTCACCCTTTACCCTACCCCCCCCCTCCGCTCCCTTCTCCTTCTCCCTTGTCCTCTAGCTCCTGTCTTTGTCTCTTATTCCCTGTCCTCTGACTCTCTGTGGCAAATAAATCTCCCTTTCCCTGAGAACTTGATCTTTGGGATCCTAAGCCAATTCTTTTCCTAATGGAATTTTCCACAGTAGTTGCTATTGGTTGCTGAAGAGTAAAACATGTTTAAAACAGTGATGGCTGAGTTGTCGGGTTGGCTAGAGGGTTACGTAAGGTGCTTGCGACCAAACCTGAAGACCTGAGTTGAATCACTAAGGACTCACATGGTGAAAGTGACTCTCACATGTGGTCCTTTGACCACCACACTCAAGCCTGGTACAGGTGTAAGCATCTCCCAAATAAATAAGTAAAAATGTAAAAATAAAATGTTGGCAAGCAACTGATGTTTCATTTATTGCCATGTTTCCCTGTAGCTGTTCCTTTAGGAGTTTAAACTAGAGATCACATGTTTAAAACTCTCTCACCCTCCTTGGGAAGAAATTACCTGTTAATTTAGTGATGGAAAATTCTAATCGCTGTCTACTAATTTTGCAACAATAGTACTATTTGGATTTTAAAGAACTGAGATGAACTGGGCAGTGATGGCGCACGCCTTTAATCCCAGCACTCAGGAGGCAGAGGCAGGTGGTTTTCTGAGTTTGAGGCCAGCCTGGTCTACAGAGTGAGTTCCAAGACAGCCAGGGCTACACAGAGAAACCCTGTCTCGGAAAAAAAAAAAAAAAAAAAAGAGCTGAGATGAAATGACGGATCAGTAGGTAGGAACATTTTCTGTACAAGCTTAAAAACTGAAATTCAAATCTCCAACATTAATGTAAAAAACAAGATGGGGTCCTGCTCATATCTATAATCATAGTTTGGTGAGGAATAGATAGAGACAGGGGGATGGCTCATATTGCTGGTTCCTAGCCTAGCTTAGCAAGAGACTCAGAGTTTAAGTCATAGGGCAGAGGTTCACAGAGCATCTCTTAGTTGTTTTTCTGTTGCTGTGACAAAACAGTATGTCCATGACACTTCTGAAAGAATTTGGGGCTCACAGTTCCAGAGGGTTATAATCTATGACCATTATGATTGGGGGCATGGCAGCTGGTAGGCAGGAAGGCGTGGCACTAGAGTATTAGCTGAGAGCTTACATCCTGGCCCACAAGCAGGAGGCAGGGAGCAGGGGACTAAGACTGGGCCTGGTGTGGTTTCTTGAAACCTAAAAGCCTAAACCCCCCTCTCCCCCCCAGTGACACAGTTCATCCACCAAGAGTGTACTTCCTAATCCTTCCCAAGCAGTTCTATCAGGTGAGGACTAAGCATTCAAATATATGAGCCTTAGAACCTTTGTCGATCAAACAACCATAAAGTAAGACATCTGACATCCTTCCTTGATCAACCTACGCTACACACCCTGATACATGTATACATGTAAACTCTCTTCCACAAACATACATGTAAATAAACAAGTAAATAAGTAAATGAAGGCTTTACCTAGCCACAACACAAACTAAAATTGTTTCTTCATATTTAAAATATAGCATGCTGACTTAGTCAGGGTTTGTATTCCTTCACATAACATCATGACCAAGAAACAAGTTGGGGAGGAAAGGGTTTATTCAGCTTACAAGTCCACATTGCTGTTCCTCACCAAAGGAAGTAAGGACAGGAACCCACACAGGGCAGAAACTTGGAGGCAGAAGCTGATGCACAGGCCATGGAAGAGTGCTGTTTACTGGATTGCTTCTACTGGCTTGCTCAGTGTGCTTTCTTATAGAACCCAGGAATAGCAGCCCAGGGATGGCATCACCCACAATGGGATGGAACTTCCACCCTTGATCACTAATTGATAAAATGCTTTAAAGCTCGCTCTCATAGAGGCATTTCCTCAAGGAAGGCTTCTTTCTTTGTGCTAGCTCCATCTGTGTCAAGTTGACACACAAGACTAGCCAGTACATGTGCTTATGGACTGAGGTAATTTTTTTGTGCAAGAAAATGTTAGCATGAGACAAAACCTATATAGAATATATTATAGTTGGGACTGATGAGATGACTTAGTGGACAATGCATTTGCTGTATATGTGTCCTGGTTCACACATACCTGGGTTCAGATTCCTAGAACCCCTATAAAAGCTGGATTTGGTAAAAAGTATTGTAATCCCAACACTAGGAGGGAGAGACAGCAAAACAATCTAGCCAACTGATAAGATTATGTTCAATTATAGAGTTTACCTAAAAATTTAACCTTAAGAGTAATAGAGAAAGACCCCCCCCAGGTTGAACTTTGTTGTGTGCAAATGTACATACACACATTTGAATACACACACACACACACACACACACACACACACACACACACTACTAGTGAGGTATCATTTTGAAATGCATATATTTTCTATATTTCCAAGAAAAGTGTGCATCTTCTTGAGGATCATGGTGGAAAAGTAGAAAACTAAACTGGCTCAACCATCTGGGTAGCTCTGTTGTCCTTAGTGATTATGTGTAGGGCACTACCCTGGTGAGATAGGTAGAACAGAGGAGTAGCCCACATGAGAAATGAGAGCACATGCACTACTCTTGGGTCAGCTGTGTCATCTTGCTGTGTGAAGGACAGTGGGACCTTCAGGATTAATGATTCTATAAATTTAAAGCTATATAGTTTATAGTTTTGTCTTATCAGAGAAGACATCTAGGTCACTGGGATGAGTGTGCTCACAAAATGACATTGCACCTTTGGACAAGTGTGTCTTATATTTTGAACAAAATAACTCAAAAGTCAGTAGGACAAAAAGGTAAATTTGAATGATTAGCTCCTATTTTCAGGTAATGGACACAGAAATAGGATTCTAAGCCACACTGCAAGGATATGGGAGATGTGTAAGGGACCAGTGGCTAGAAATTGTTAGCCTAAGCTACTTGCTATTTTATAAACTCTAAATAAAACATCAGATGAAAATAGTTCTCAGATTAAAACCCATCAGGAATTTTCTTGTACATGACTGCTACCTGGCAGTACTCTATCCCACTGGCCATGGCGGCACTGTTTCTCTCCCATACTGAGATCTCATGGCTTCTTGCTGAAGTTGGGCATGATGCCCGGAAACAGGCTTTTTGTTCCTGCCCACCCAGAGTGTGTCTGTCACTAGAACTCCTTTGTTCATCATCAGAAATCTAAACATCTAATGGAATGAAAAGGAGCTGTGGATAGCTGTAGCACAAACACATTAAGTGAGTTAAGTTCACTTCACCTAATAGTGGGAAGAAATGAGAGTGGGAGGCAGAAGGCAGGAGATCTCTTAAGTCTTCACAGCGATGTATAATTGTTTTTTGTTTGTTTGTTTGTTTTTCTAGTAAATCTGTGACTTTATTTTTTTCTAATTTTTTTAATTGGATATTTTAGGTATTTACATTTCAAATGTTATCCCCTTTTCTGGTTTTCCCCCACCCCTGGAAACTCTGTATCCCATCCCCCTCCACCTGCTTCTATGAGGGTGTTCCTCCCTGCCCTGGCATTCCCCTACACTGGGGCATTGAGCTTTCACAGGATCAAGGGCCTCTCCTCCCGTTGATGCCCTACAAGGCCATCCTCTGTTACATATGTGGCTGAAGCCATGGGTCCCTCCATGTGTACACCTTGGCTGGTAATTTAGTCCCTGTGAGCTCTGGGGGGGGGTCTGGTTGGTTGATATTGTTGTTCTTCCTATGGCGTTACAAACCTCTTCAGTTCCTTCAGTCCTTTCTTTAACTACTCTATTGGGGACCCCATGCTCAGTCCAATGATTGGCTGTGAGCACCTGCCTCTGTATTTGTCAGGATCTGGCAGAGCCTCTCAAGAGACAGCTATATCAAGGTCCTTTCAGCAAGCACTTCTTGGCATCCATAATAATGTCTGGGTTTGATGACTGTATACGGGATGGATTCCCACGTGGGACAGTCTCTAGATGGCCTTTCTTTCAGTCTCTGCTCTACACTTTATCTCCTTATTTGCTCCCATGAATATTTTGTTCCTCTTTCTAATAAGTACGGAAGCACCCATACTTTGGTCTTCCTTCTTCTTGAGCCTCATGTGGTCTCTGAATTGTATCTTGTGTATTCCAAGCTTTTGGGCTAATATCCACTTATCAGTGATTACATACCATGTGTGTTCTTTTGTGATTGGGTTACCTCACACAGGAAGATATTTTCTAGTTCCATCCATTTGTCTAAGAATATCATGAATTCATCATTTTTAATAGCTGAGTAGTACTTCATTGTGTAAATATACGACATTTTCTGTATCCATTCCTCTGTTGAGGGACATCTGGGTTGTTTCCAGCTTCTGGCTATTATAAATAAGGCTGCTATGAACATAGTGGAGCATGTGTCCTTGTCATATGTTGGAGAATCATTCGGGTATATGCCCAGGAGTAATATAGCTGGGTCCTCAGGTAATACTACGTCCAATTTTCTAAGGAACTATCAGACTGATTTCAAGAGTGGTTATGCCAGTTTGCAATCCCATCCACAATGGAGGAGTGTTCCTCTTTCTCCATATCCTCTCCAGCATCTGCTGTCACCTGAGTTTTATATGTTGTGTTAGTGTGGCACTTTAAAGTTTATAAAATGCTCATGTAACAAGTAAATGTGTAGTGCACAGAAAATGAGAGACATGTTGTATTAAGACTCCCATTTCACTGATGAGGTCAATTATTATAGAGACTAATACTGTGTGAGGTTTCAAATAGTGTTTCCATTACCTCAATCCATCAATGTCCTCTTATACACAAGACCCTCCAGAACTTGGATAGGGCTTAATCATCGATAAACTCTTGATATTTTTGGTGCTTCTTTTCTAGGTCAATGTAAAAACAAAATCACTTTCAGAATATGACCATTTATGTAAAGATACATCCCATAATATTCTTCTTGGAGAGAGATAAAAGCTTGTGTATAAAATGTGATTTCTTTTATGAACAGAATCTTAGGTACATTTATACCTAAGATGCTATGATTTCTAATAACACAAAATGATTTTTAATTAAGATCTGAACTTCAAGACTTGGCTGTTCAAAGAAATATGAAGCTTTTATTTATGTAAAATGTCATTAATTCTGCAAGTCAGAACATAGATTCACTAATATTAATCCATTACATCAGTAACCTATCTCTTTAACGATCTTCTTAAAACAAATTTGCACAAATATCTGGTGTCAGACTATCACAGATGTCAATTTTGAGAGGATGGAAGCAGGATATAATGTTCTCACCAAGTTCTCACTATAGTTTTGCCCAGTGTCCAGCCTGAGATCCAGTTGGCCTTATCTGAGACAACTAGGGGAACTCAGGCCTTACTCACTATCCAAGGATTGAGTGTTCCCCTGCAGCAAGGGTAAGTACATGAGGGCTTTAAGTCTGACCATCGTGATCACATGCTGCCAAGACCACCAGTTCTAACATTCTAAGAAAGACCAGAGTAATCCAAATTCACAGTATGAAGAATAAGTCTTACATCTTCCTAGAGAATGCACAGTCACTTGACCCCATGGTTACAGAAAATGCTAAACAACTGGCTTGTTTTGTTTTGTTTTATTCATACGTACCTCTCTTTTGTTTGAGGACCTTTATTTTGTTTGAGGCAGGGATTCTCATTTGTTGTTTGTGGTTGTGATTGACAGGCCTGCAGATTCTCCTGTCTCTGACTCCCAACTTACAGTAGGAGTATTAGCCTTATAGACATATATCAGCTTTGACATGAGTTCTGGGGTTACGAAATCCTGTCATCACATTTACATCACCAATACTTTATGCCATGTGTCATCTCCATAGCCTACAAATTGTGTTTTCAATTTAAGAAATTTGGCATATTTGAGTTCTGATTTGGGAAAGAACTTTGCTTACATTCTGAAAAAGATGGGCCTAGATATCAGTCTTTGTATTTTCTTCAGGGCACAAAGTGAAACTTAAAAGCACAAATATATTTGTGAGAGTTAAATGTGTCTCACTCCCTAAATTCCATAGTTAAGATATTTTTCTAATTATTAGAATTGTGCACCATTATATAATATTATATAATCAACATTATATAAGAGAACATTTCAAAATACTTTTGAAGTTACCAAATACTCTATACATTTTGATTATAATTGTAGATAAGAATATTCTAAAGTTGTTTGATATACAATGTGTAATTTAGGGTTCTGTTACATGCATTTTTCACCAAAGCTAGCATTTTGTTTTAAAGATAGGGGCTAGGGAAACAGCTGAGGAGGTAAGATGCCTGCCATGTAACCATGAGAACATGATTTAGATCTCTAGAACTCATATAAAGATGGGTAGGACTGAAGGTGGGCAACAAATTTTTAATTCTAGTGTTTCTGTGTGGAGACGGGAGACAGAAACAGGAAAATCTCCAGAAGTGCTCAAGCCAACTATGTATATGGCATATTTGTGAATAAGAGGCTCTGCCTTAAACAGAGGACAAAGAACAACACCTCCACATACACACCATGGCATCGTTTCCCTACACACACACACACACACACACACATACACACAAGCACACACACACACACAAGCACACACACACACACAAGCACACTCACACATACACAAAAAGAAGAAAAACACATAAATTCCTGAGCAGTGGTGGTACATACCTCTAATCCCAGCAGAGAGGCCAGCGGATCTCTGTGAGTTTGAGGTCAACTTGGTCTACAGAGTGAGTTCCAGGAAAGCCAGAGCTGCACAGAGAAACCCTCTCTTGAAAATCAAAACAAAACAAGACCAAACCAAACCAAACTACCACCACCATCACCACCACCACCAGCAACAACAAAACCATATAAGTTCTTTGTCTTTATTCTTCAAATACTCCTTAAATTTTATGAGCTCATCATCTGCTGGCTCATTTGCTATAATAAAACTAAATGCATGTATATTGAATGCATGAGTATTAAAATTGTCAGGGAAATCAAGTCATGGAACTACAGAGGATGCTGCAATGGCTTCTATTAATCATGCAGACTAGGGTGTGTACTGTGGGTGGTTGGTAGAGATTGTGATCATATAATTTAGTGGCTCAGTTGTAATGAAGATTTTTGTAATTTACTCAAGAGCATGAATAGTATTTTTCCATATGAAACCAGAAAGTTCCCTGCTACCTCACCTGGAAGAGCATTTTAAATAGGTAGAAACATTAAGATGGTTGTTGTCTCACAAGACAAGGAACAGACGTTGAATAGACTCTTGGCTTTGCTGCTGAGGTTGTATTTGAAAAGGACAGCTACTGCTGTATGTGTGATAACTGCACTGTTGGAACTACTGGCTTCATAATTTCTGGTGACTCTAACATACTGTTTGATATTTATATTGATATAATTTCCTTCAATGAGAGAAGATATAGGGAATATGAATGCATTTCCAACATCAAAATGGCACTGGGATTTCTGTAGATCATTTTGAAATCTGTTATAATTTCACACTTAAAAATAATTCTAATTTACTTTTTATTACTCCACTTGCACCTTTTGGAAAATATTTATTAATTTTTCAGATAATATATTTTTGACTTTTTATTGGTTCCTTGTGAATTTCACATCGTGTACCCCAGACCCACTCACCTCCCCATGCCTCAATATCCACCCTCCTCCCCTGAAACCTTCATCCAAAATAAAAACATAAATAAACTCACCATGGAAGCTGTAGTGTGTTGCACAGTTGCACAAACAGATCTACTTTCAAGTTTATTGCAATGAGTCATTTGTCTGGTTAGAGGCCTCTGGCTTGGGCTACACTATCAATACTGGATCATTACTGGGAAACCTGTTGTTATCCTGTGTCATGGAGATCCTGCAGCTTTGGATTTGCAGGACTAGCCCCTTTTATGTTCAAAGCTGCGATAGGTGTTGGGGTAGGCCAACTCAAAGCCCTGGATCTATGCCTGGGTGATGTGGTTGGGTTCAGGTCACCAGAGTGCCACAGCTGGCAAGGGATGGAGTTATCTCCAGAGTGCTGTGGGTGGTGAGGGCAGGGCCAGCTCTGCACAGCCCTCAGACATTACCCTGGCCTCAGGTGGCATCACAGGATACTCACATCGGGCTGTTCCTCACCACCCTTGCATCTCCAGTTTTCCCTCTCTTCACTGTGTACAAACTGTTGTACATCTTTCTTTCTCCTCTCTCCACCACACGCTTGTTCGTCTGAGTGGTGCCCACTGCCTGCATTAATGGCAGCTGTCAAGCTACTGGGTGTTCTCTGACTGCCAGTTTACACCACATGATGCACACAATAAATTTTGATCATATTCTTTCTCCTCCCTTAACTTAAAGCAAGTCTTTCCCGTTTCCTAACTCAATCAACTACATATTTTTTCTCTCTATCTCTCTCCAAGGAAAGAAAGTCAATTAAAAAGAAAAACAAACAAAAATCAAAATAAACACACTAAAAATAAAGTAAAATAGAAAATAGTAAAATACCACACACACACAGAGTCTGTTTTATTTTTGCCAACTCTTCCCAGGCAAGGAGTCTGCCCTGGAGTGTGGCTTATAAACCCAGGCACACTCCATTGAAGAAAACTGATTCACTCCTTTTCTAGCAGGTATGAATTGAAGATGAACTCTCAGCTAGGCTTGGAACTTTGTGTCTACTTCCCTTTCTCAGTGTTGTATGGGATATTGTCTGGTTTGAACCCATTCCTGCAGGTTCTGTGTATTCTGTTACAGTCCCTGGGAGCTCATATGTGTATCATAGCCACTGTGTCTGAATGATACTGTTTCCTTGGACTCATCCACCACCTTTGTCTCTCACAATCATTCTGTCCCCTCTTCTTCATAGATCCCTGAGCCTTGTAGTGAAGAGCTTGATAAAGATATTCCATTTAAAACTGAACACCTCAATGTTTCTCATTCTTTGTGCATTATTTAGTGGTATGTCTCTGTGTTAATTACTGTCTACTGCAAGAAGCCTCTTTGATTAGGGCTGAACAATGTTCTGATCTAACGATGCAGCAACATATCATTAGAAGTCATTTTATTGATATGCTCCTTTAGCAGAGTAATAAGAATAGGACTTTCCCTAGGGCCCATTACTTATCCAGTGGGTTATGTCCACATTATCAATGTCAACTACAGATTCCATCTCATGGGGTGCGCCATAAACCCAATAAAAAAGTAGTTGCCTACTTCCATAATATTGGTGCCACTATTGCATAAGTGTATCTTTCTGCAGGTCATTGTAGTATGTAGTTAAAGAGTTTATAGTAAGGTTATATTGATGATTACGTTTCTTCTCTAGTAATGTGCAAAGTACCTTCCAGCAACATGGATGCTAGTCAGTAAGAGTAAAGTTTCTTGTTGGGCATCAACGGGATTTCTCCATTTTGATGTCATAAGAAAGTCATGTTTTCAATAATGTGGACTTACCATCCGGTTATGGAGAGTAACCAATAGCAATGATAATAGCTTGTAATATTTGGGGAATCTATGAGATCCCTTTGGCCAGCCACTTAACAAGATGTAATTCATTCCTGAAACTGGAAGTTTTACTTGGTGGCATAGTTTCCTCTTAATGTAAAAGAAAATAATTGTTTGCAAGGAGGGTAAATCACATTAACATGTATTATTCAAAAAAGTAGCAAAATTAGGAAAATGTTTATTTTTGTATATTAGCTATACAAATTGTGCAAATTCTAATGTACAGCTGGATATATTATCTATACTCATACAAATAAGTGATACTAATTAAATAATTTTGTTAAAATTATTGAGTTAATTAGCATACATAAAAAACATATGGGTATATAAGAAACATTTATAATGTTTAATGCAAGTAACTTTTAAAAAGAAAATGTATATTTTGTAAGAATTTATGAAATGAAACCTTACCTCATGTATCTTATTACCTAAAAAAGACATAAGACATGGTCAAAATGTGAATATATTTAGCAGATGCGTCGGGGTGAGTGAAGGTTAGTCACTATGTATTTTAAAATAACCCTCCAGTTTCCATTTAAAATAGCACTTCTAACTAGGAAGATCGGCAACAAAGTTTTATGCAGACTAAAGAGTGTAGATTAGTAAAAATTGAATTGGGAGCAAGTGAGACGGTTCAGTAGATAAATGTTACTGTTCCAAGCCTGATGACCTGAACTCCATTCCTGGAACACATATAAAAGGGCAGAAATGACAACCACAAGTTGTCCTGTGACCTTGATATATACACCATAGTGCATGTACATGTACACACACACACACACAGAGCATACCACATATATTAAAAAGAATAAAACTTGAAATTACATTAAAAATAGCCTTGAGGAGCTGTTCTTAGTGGTTCTTGCCTGGTATAAATGACACCCTAGTTCAAGAACAGTACTGTTTAAAACATAGAAGTTGAGCCCGAGTGAAAGGGGAAAATAGCTTTTATAAGCTGTGCTTTTCTTGACAGGAGAAAATGGGTGTGTGAGGATAAAGTTAACACACCAAAATGTCTTGAGAGGGTTGGTAATAATGAGCGGGATATAAAACTCCACTGTAATTTTCATTTAATATGATAATACATAGGGGATTGTTTAAATACCTGCGGTTAAACTCAAGTTTTAGATTAAAATGTTTTTCAATTGTGGTCTTTATTATGTGATTTTATAATATAAAAATATATTATAAAATTATATACACACACACAGACACACATTTCAAATAGCTTTTCTTTAGTAACTGAGATGGACAGACTGCTTCAGTAGGACATTTCCTCCACTTCATTACCTGCTGTTGGCCAGATGACTTCCAAGTACTCCATAAAGACATCTTCCTGTCCTTGAATTTGGCCTTGCTCACCCATCTTTGGCCAATAGTACACAAGGGTGATGTGACACTTGCATGGATAGACATCAGAGATATCCTTTGCCTTGGGTCTTTCTGCTATACCGCTTGAAAGGGATCAGGACATAGCTAGAGTGGAAGTGTCTGGAAGAAGAAGCAGAACTCAGTTTCCTGCTGTGCTGCCAAGATCAATTAAGTCAACACATTGCCTTACCCCTGAACAAGTAATGGAGCTCTCTCTGCTCAGATAAGAACTCAGTCTTGCCTGAGTTAAACCACAGACCCTCTAACTTGCAGACTATGTAAATGACTATTGTTAAGGTTATCAAATTTGGGATTGGTTTGTAATGAAGTACTATAAAGATAAACTTACACACATAACACTACTGTGCAAAGAATATATTTGTATAAACTCATGAGATATTTGTGTTTATATAGATACTAGTGATATTATACATGCTTCTTGTATTCTTCAGGAGCTTATAAGGAAGCATATACAGAGTTTAAAGAAAATAAATTGAAACCAGACAAACATAGACAGATTTCATAAGCATTCATGAAGCCAAATCTGACCTAATGTGTCTGATTAGCAAAAAGATTTATTTTACCACATCTTTAACAAGACATAAATGGTACAAATTTAAGAAACACATTAATCGTTACATTTTCCTCTTGATATTTTTAAGCATAATATTTCTAGGAAAACACCCATATGTTGTGTGGGTGTATGTGTGTTTCTCTCTCTCTCTCTCTCTCTCTCTCTCTCTCTCTCTCTCTCTCTCTCTCTCTCTCTGTGTATGTGTGTGTATGTGTGTCTGTGTACATGCAGTCCAGAGGTCAACCTTAATCGTCACCCCTCAAGAGCTGTCCACTTTTATTTTTTTCTGGTCAGATTGCTCACTGGGCCATGGGACTCAGTTATCTAGACTGGATGGAAAGGGAGCCTGCCTTCTTAAGATTGAGAACATAAGCAAGTGTCACTTTTTTATGCTTTTTATATCACTGCTGGGGATGGAACTCAGGTCCTCTTTATTCCATGGCAAGCTTTGACAAAACTAAACATTCTCCCAAACTTACTTTTTCAGATGGCCTGGGAAGGATACTATATATGCATTGTCTCATTATTAAAAAATAGATATAAAATATGATGTGTCATAATCAACTTTTCTAAATTTCTTTATATTTCTTTTTCCATTCCAAGAAGAAGAGCTGGGGAATATATATATTAATGTCTTGTCACTCATAGTTTCCATGATTGACAAAATAAATTTCTATTTGAGCCAATTCTGCAAGATTGTTACAAAATAATTTTGTACATTGTTTTATATTAAACCAATCCATCTTTCAAAATCTACTTAGTCATTGTGTTTTCCTGTCTGTTAATGTATCAGTCACTAAGACTGGAACCTGTTTATTAAGCTAGGGAAGAGTAAATAACACTGAGTATTGATGCTGAAAATATGTGATCCTCAATTAAAGATAATTCAAAGCTGACTATGTTATAGAACAAACCAGGGAATTAATTTGTTCATGACATACAAGTTCCAAGTGACATTTTGTTCGTGGAGAGTTTACCTTAAAGAAAGGGTAAAAGCTTTTCTTACCACAAAACTTTTCACAGAATACTTCCATGAAATCTACACACTGTTAGTCACAAGCTTATTGTCAAAATCAGAATGGAGTGGGGTGGTACTACTTTTCCTCAGTAGTGATATGATACGCTATGAAAGCAAGCATGTACCTTCAATTACATATCAAGGAATATTTCCCCATCTAAAGGTTCACAATTCACATGAAGAGAGTTGTTTTGTTGTAAAGATTATTTTATAAATTCTTTGAAATAAATTTTGTTAATATTATATATGTTCCCTTTCCCGCAACTCCTACCAGATTCACTTTCTCTATCTTTCCTCTCTTATGTGGTTATTTAGGAATTCCACGTAATACATCCCAATTACACTCACTTCTCAGTCCCCCAGGTACACTCCCACCCATGTGAACTTATTCCTGCAAAAAAAGAGAAGACGAAGAAGGAGGAGAAGGAGGAGGAGGAGGAGGAGGAGGAGGAGGAGGAGGAGGAGGAGGGGAGGAGGAGGAGGGGAGGAGGAGGAAGAAGAAGAAAAGAAGAAGAGGAAGAAGAAGAAGAAGAAGAAGAAGAAGAAGAAGAAGAAGAAGAAGAAGAAGAAGAAGAAGAAGAAGAAGAA
>JADRCH010000255.1:2268883-2283141 GCA_019843965.1 Rhynchomys soricoides
GAGAGAGAGAGAGAGAGAGAGAGAGAGAGAGAGAGAGAGAGAGAGAGAGAGAGAGAGAGAGAGAAGCAGAAATAGTCTAAGAGCAAGAAAACAAATCCTCTAGATCAACATGAGCAAAGCCCATGTGAACTCACAGGGCCTAAGGCAGCATGCATAGGACCTGCACCAGGCTGCGCAAAACTCTCTAATTCAACATGAGCAAAACCCATATGAACTCACAAGAACAGAGACAACATACAGAGGACCTGCACTAGGCTGCACCAGGCTGCACAAAACCCTCTAAATCAGCATGAGCAAAGCCCATATGAACTCACAGGGCCTAAAGCAGCATACACAGGACCTGCACTAGGTGTTTTCCCAGCATTCTTGAGCATAAGAACAAGTAGGTCTCTCATTCCTATGCCTTCTCTTGGGCTTTTTCCTTCTGTTTTTGAATTAATGAGTGGATGGATGAAAACCTAGCCATTAGGGTAAAGGTTAATAGCTGAACCGTCACTCATACCAGGTGGAGAGGGAAAATCATTTTAGTCCAATAAAGTGATACTTGGTATTTCAACCACTCTAGGACAGGCCTTGAGTTCAGGACTAGTTGACCAACATATAAGGATTCCATAGTGTGTGTGTGTGTGTGTGTGTGTGTGTGTGTGTTTCATATGTGTTTTTATTTAGGTTCAGTTTTTCATTGAGTTGATTTTGAGTGTAATTTTGTTTCTTTTTCTTGATTTGGGGAGTGTTATATTGGGCCTTTGGTTTATTTATTTATTTATTTATTTATTTATTTTTACAGGAAGATGTTAAAATAGAGTAGGTAGGGATAGAGAGTGGATCTGGAAGAACTTGGGAAAGGGAAGTATATTTAAATTAAAATTGTTTTAAATAATAAAAAGTAATCAAAAAATAGCAAAGATAAGAAAGAAATGTACACACAATGTAAAGAAAGCAGAACACAACATCAAACACCTTATGGCAAAGTACACAGAGGAAGAAGAAAGGGAACTAAGATCCAGGTGGAAAAGGTACAACGACAAATGTCTATAAGTCTCAGACTTCAAGAAATCTTTCCTGTGTTTTACAAAGATCAATAAGCTCACAGTAGGCTAAGCAAAGAGAGCTCTTCAGCCTTTCTACATCATATGTTTCAAAGTAAAATCATGGATTGCTAATGACAAAAATTTGAACATACCGAAGGGGAGGAAAGCTTATCACACACAAGGGAATCTCATTATGATTAACTTCTGTGTTCTTCCCAGCTTCCATACAGGCAAGATACAGAGAAAGGCAGACAGAAAACCACTGTTAACAAAGAGTAATTCATCCTGCAAGGGTCTTTTCAAATTAGAATGTACAGGAAGACTATTTTAGGAGAAAGGTTTAGAGAATACCTTACTAGCCATCCAGCTTTAACAATAAATATCCAAAGACTCTATAATAAAAATAGTGGACAACAAAGATAATTTTAAGGACAATTTGATACTTGTTTGCAACCTGTTTTAATAATTTCATGTATGTATACAAAATGTGGTTAGCCTATTTACCTCTGTACATTATTCTTCCTTATCCTTCTCCCCTTCCTGTTGAAGACCTTCTTTCCGGTCATTTCTCTTCTACTTTCATGTCTTTTTGTGACTCACTAACTTAAACAGGTCTGCTTGTGTGAGGAAGGGTGAGGCCTATTTGCTATTTACTGGAATCAGGGAAACAAACCTGTAGATACACAGTGAAGAAAATGACTTCCTCTCCCTTGGCAATCCACTAACTGTCATTAACTTCACAAGGAGAGATGGAGTCTCATGAGTTCCTCCCTCAGTAAGATGCACTCTTATTAGCTCTTCTGCCAAGATTGACCCTACCAAGTGAAAACTTCAGAATGGGAAGCAGATACTTATGACAGCTGCTCTCCTGAATTGCCCAGTAAAGAAATTAAACTTCACTAAAGTAGGAGGCGTGGAATAAGTGATCACGTACTGCCTTCCATAAACACCAGAAAGGTTTTCTGATATTTGATATAAAGGTACGCTTGAATAACTCTCCCATAATGCAAAGCCCAATTGAGCCATGGTTTAGCCTCCAGGTCAATGACACATATTCCCTACTCCCCTTTTAGACCCTTTTTGAATGAATTAAGTCTCACTTGTTAGGCTAGTGGTCAAGTATTTCTTCTAGGAATGGAACGGTTTTACTAAGCTCATTACAGAAGGGTGGTGACACCTATGAATCCCTCCATCACCTTCATTCAGCACATGTGTATGCACATGCGCACGTGCGTGCGCACACACACACACACACACACACACACACACAGGCCTTTATTTTTTGAAGCCCCTGTCTTTGTGTCACTTGTTATGTTACTAATCAGTTAAAAGATGAACTTTTGTTTTCATTATTTTCCCTATTCTATTTTTTCTTGTCTTTATTTTATTCCTTTTTCTCATCTTCAGCAGCAAGTTTTTATTTTCTACAACTTAAAAAAATGATTTTATTTATTTAGATTATTCTTTAGTCCTTCTTTTACAGCCCAGTCATTATCCCTTTCCCGGTCTGCCCTCCAACTGTTCCTCACTCTATTCCTCCTCTACATCTCCAAGATGATATGCCCATGTCCCCCACCCTACCCTACCAGACCTCCCTGCTCCCTGGAGCCTCAGGTCTCTTGAGGATTAGATGCATCTTCTCTCACTGAGGACAGTCTAGGCAGTCCTCTTCTGTATATGTGTCTGGGGCCTCATATCAGCTGGTGTATGCTGCCTGGTTGGTGGCTAAGTGTCTGAGAGATCTCGGGGGTCCAGGTCAGTTGAGATTGCCGGTCTTTCTGTGGGGTCGCCCTCCTCCTCAGTTTCTTTCAGGCTTTATTTATTTATTTATTTATTTATTCTTTAACTGTGTGTGTGTCTGTATATAGGCATGTTCATGTGGATGAAGGTGATAGTAGAAGACTTAAAAATTTCTTCTTTGTACCCTATGTATGACTCATGGGTGAATTCATCCACACATACACATGCAGCACCAGCACACAATTGAATTAATTATTTGTATCCTATAGTTTCAGAATTCAAAGACTGATTTAATTATCAATAAATATTTATTCTTTGAGATGATAATATGGACACATGACATTAAAAAGCTCTGATTTGCTTTTTACTTAAGAAAAATATTTGTTTGATAAAATGCTATTATGGAGCTGGTAAGAAAATGTGATAGTTATCAAATGTATCTTTCAGTAAATACATGAGCTAGCATTCTTTTATTATAAATAATATTCTATGTAATCTTGTTCCTGCTTAGTTGAATCATGAAATGCTTCTTTCAGTTTCCTATTTTACTTAAAACATAATTGTATATATGTATCAGTGTGTGAATTCTTGAGGGGAGAAAACAGTACCTCCTTCTATTAATATCAATTTCTCAGTCTTTACCCAAGTTCCTTGTAGGAAAGAACAAAAGTCATCATAGTACCTAACAGGATCTCAGTGTGTTTAAAATGCAGACATGGCAGCAAGCATTAGCTGGATAAATAAACACACTAAACAATCATAATTTTGTTCTTACAAAGATGTATTGAACATCACTGTCCTTTAGGGGTTATGGAGGAAAGAACTGAGCTACTAAAAATGGAAATTTATTCCTTCACATATTGCTGTTTAAATAGGGAATATTCTGATGTCTCTAAGGCTTTTCTGGATAATTTTATCAGTTTATGACCCTAATACTTCAAGGCTACATAAAAGACTCCTGCTTTCACTTCCTTAGGATAAGCTAGAGTAGGTCACCATTCCTGTTGACCAATTCCTATATCACAAAGGACCTTGTTAGTTGACAGGACAGAAAGCATATCCCATGATCCAGTAGTGCCAGATATTGCTTAGCTGCATTTGCTACCAATGAAGCAATGCAGCAACAATGTTTAACTCAAAAGTCACCAACAATGTTTATGAAATTTTCTTTAGTGACATTTTAATATGTTTGAAATGCAAGTAAATATTTATGGCTGTGCTTTGGGTACTTCTCCAGTCTCTTGTGTACTGAATGCCTGGCACAATACTTGATGAAGTGTACCAAAGTCTGCAAATGTGAAATTCCTATAGTAGCAACATATCTGTGATAATACTAAAGAATCCCAGTCTATTACCAGAGGCAACAATATTAAGCCCTGTTAATTTTCTATACCCTTGACCTAAAAATTATTTAGGGCAAGAAAGAGAATGATTTTATGTATACAAACTCTAAGCCCAATCATAACTCCAACTCATATTTCTCATACACCTATAGTTTTATTTTAAGAAACTTCTTTTGGAGCATTGTTTCATGTTAGAAAGTTTTGTGGCAAGCATACTTTTGTTTATAAAGTATGTCTGAACACACTTTTGTTCATTTTAAAGTAATAATGCAAATAAGCTTTGTCTCATTTAATCTTCCTGTTATTAAATTTCCACTGACATTAACTTATTTGTCACATTAATTGACACTATTTAATATCTGTATTAGCTAGTTCTTCTCAGTACATTTGAGGTTTAGAAATTACAAATTTTCTCTGGAAAGAAGTGAACCCTAAGAATACAGAATATTTTAGTCTTCTTTAGGAAAGTGGTGCTCAGTCTTTTCAATGCTGATATCTATGAATACAACTCCTCATGTTGACCTCCAATTATAAAATGATTTTCATTGCTAATTTCATAACTATAATTTTGCTACTGCTATGAGTTGCAGTGTAATATCTGACAAGCAGATGGGTTTATGTGACCCCTGTGAAAAGGTTAGAGCCCCAACCCTGTTTTGATCTACATGTTGAGAACCACTGGTATTCATAAACAAATCTTTAACTCTCTGAATATTTACTGTCACCATTTTACATAAGGGTCAATAGCTTTTGGGAGACACAATGATGTGAAATGGAGTCCTTGCAAGTATGACAATTGTTTCATGAAATGAGCATGTGAATAGTTCAGACAATAGATATAAGATTTGTTTTACATATATAGTTTACCTTCCTTTAGCATAAAGTGTTTGTCAAAACATTGCCTGAGGCCTGAGAACTATAAGTAAACCCCACTCCGGGAAGCCTGCTGGTTCTCATGTTGCCATCATATTCAGAACTGCTTTTGCAGAATAGACTCTTAAATTTTTCTAAGACTGGATTTGAATTTTCAACAAAGTATGAGTTAATAAAAAGAAATCACAATGCTAAGAAACTTATAAGCCTAGGCCTTTCTTTTAGCTGATATCTGGATGTGGTAGAGGGTTCTCTTTGATATATACATAAAGATTAAGAACTCCTGGTTCACCTACTAAATCATTACTGACCAAGGACAGGAAGCTATTAGTAGTTGAATGCAGGGAACCCTCCCAGGGGAGTACCATCAGAAGGCTGTTACTCACCAGCTATTGTCAGAGAAATGCAAAGCAAAGCTTCCCCTTTGCAAAGCATTCTGTCTTTGTCTGTCTTCCTTGTTCTCACTGCTCAGACCTGTACCAAAATCACATTCAAAATCAGCAAATCTGGGTCCCTGTCAATTCCTTCCAGCTGGTCTTTGTTGCACCAGGTTATCAGACAAAGATTTTTCAAAATTGATAAGAACAGCGTCAGTATTGAGGACTTGGTTCTAAAAAAACCTGAGATGTTAACTATTACTGAGATTCTATAGGTTTCTCTTACATTACTGTTCTTTGTTGAATTATAGGAACAGACAAGTAAGCATTGCATAAATGTAAAAGAGGTCAGCTGGAGGCCACTTACATTCATAGTCAATGACTACCTCAAGCACAGAAATACTGTTTTTGCAAATATGTACTGTGATTTTCATCTAAGTTTTTTATGTGCTGGTATGTTTTTCTGCTTTTGAGTGTGTGTGCATATATGTATGTATATGTGTTTTGCATGTGTGTTTGTATGGAATTGTATGCCTGTGCACACATGCAGAGGCCAAAAGGAAGATTTCCAGTGTTGAGCTATGTAACTCTGTATTACTCTTGTGAAACCAGAACTAGGCTAATGTATGTGAGCCCCAATAATCCTCCTGTCTCCATTCACTGAACAGTGCTGAGATCACGGTGCATGGACACACAAGGCTTTACATGTAAGTGATGAGATTTGAACTCAGGCACTAATGCTTGCACTTTTAAATCTGTGCCATCTCACCAGCCTCACTTTGGTAATTTTTTATGAAGATTTTCCTTCCAGTAAATTTGTTCCAAAAATGTTAAATAGGAAATACCTTCTCTTCTCACCAAGATGACTCTATTTTTATTATATTGTATGGCAAGAAGAAAGTAGGGAATCAACCATTGTCTAGGGAAGGAACATCTCACTGGTAAAGCCTGAGAGCACTTAATTTTTCCTAATATATGCAGTGCAGTACTCAGCATAAGGCTACAGTGCAGTTGAAGGTGTGTGGGTTTTTGGACATTTCTCCATTTTAGGTGACATCACTTATAAAAATATCTCATAATCTTATTTGGGGCAATTGGAAAGAATCATTGGAACTCACTATGGCCAAGCCTTGATTCGTTCCTAACACGATGTGATATATTTGTTCTTCATTCTTTGTGTAAACTATCTCCTTTTTCTCCTTTTAGCATGAGCATTATAGTGCTAGAACTGTAATTGTAAGTTTGTCCCTATACTTTTGATTCCATGAGCCAATGACTCTTGGAACTATCTAGGATCAGCCCAACATCCTCATTAGAGAGGTCATGATGAAGGCACACTTGAGTGTCTTTGGTGGACACTTTTGCACACAAGAGTTTTATATATTCAGTGCTATGGGTTTAGGGCAATAGCAGGGTTACAGAATTATCTTCCATCCTTTCTTTCCCTTCTTTTCTTCCTTGCCTCTGGACAAGACAAAAAGGGAGAGACCTCATAACACAGCTAACTCTATAAGATGTACCCACATTTGCATGCAGACCAACTGTCAACAGTTTTCTTTGACAGCAAAGATGAAGGAGTCAAAGGTAAAATGACAAAGAAGAGAAGATCTAACTCTAATTTTCAATTGTTCTAATCCACTAATCAACTCTTTTCAATTAAACATAATCCTTTTTTACAAAGTAAGATGGAGATCAATAGAAGAGGTCATCTGACATCAACTTCTGGCCTTCACATGTGTGTGAGAGGCCATTTGCATCTGCACAATGTGTACACATACATGCATACATCACCCCCAACACACATATCCAAAGAAGATGTAACCAGACAAGGTGGTACGTGCATTGCACCTATCTTTAATCCCAGCATTGAGAAGGCATAAGTAGATGATCTCTGAATTTAAGACTATTGTGTTGTACATAATTCCAGGCACCTAGCAAAACTCTGTCTAGACCTCCTCCCTCAAAGAAAGAAAGAAAGAAAGAAAGAAAGAAAGAAAGAAAAGAAAGAAAGAAAAGACCAACTCTGTTGGTCTATAAAACATTAAACAACATAGTAATGTGTTAAAAATTCTCCTTCCTATCAATAATGATGTTTGAATTCTTTATGAGTGGGAGAATATTTTGACAAATTATGGACAAACATTTCATCAAATTTTGTGTCATCATGAATTAATAGGTAAATACAAGGCACACATTAAATTTCAAAAATCTGCATTTATAAGCATTTGTATTGCTTGGAATAATCTACATAATTAAATGATAACAATTCAGATTCTGAGTAGGAGCATTTGCCTTTTGATGCCACCATGATTTCAGTGAATGACAAGTAGGGAGAGGATACACATATCTTATATTTCTGTCATATTGGTACAATACTAGTAATTGCTTTTAAGAAGATGCAGAGAAGTAATATTAGGAGAGTGAGCTTTTAATTTTACCATTTTGTTTTATAATGAAATTTATTTAATTATAAATTCATACAATTTTAGTTTTTATACTGTCTGTGTTTTATTTTTTTCTGAAAAGCCAACACTAATTAAAAGTTGTGGAAGAGGCTAACTTAGGAATTACTGAGAGACAAGAAGTCTGCTTTGCATTGGGACTCCTAGAAATAGTGGAGAAACTATATCCATGAGCTCTCACCAGTAGGCCTAGGTAGGATAAACACGTCCTGGACAAGGATAACAGCAATAAACCTGCTAACATGAAAAGGGATTCTTATGGGGTGCCAGTGATAAACAGAGAACTATTAACAATTAAAGAATGCCGAGAAAGGATAAGTAGATGTCCTTAGGGTAGAAGCACCCAAAGGAAAAGGCCATAGACCCATAGAGAAAGAGAAAAAATGGATACTTGAGAATTTCTCAAGGGAACAAAAGGAAGGAGGCAAATCATCTAGGTGTATTTTGACTTCCAAAGATAAAAATTTAAAAACATTAACTGATTTGGACTTTGGTACATATTACTACTAATAACATTTAAGAGTTGAGGACACAGGTCATTTGGTATAGTGCTTGCCTAGCATAAACAAGACCTTGGGTTCCATCCCCATACTGCAGAAAACAGATGTGGTTGCACATGTCTATAGTCTTAGTACTTGAGAGGTGGAGGTAGGAAGGCTCGAAGCTCAACGCGTAAGCTGTAAAGAATTTACAGCCAAACTAGCCTCCATATGACTCTGTCCTAAAAGCAAAAAAAGAAAAAAGAAAACATAACAAAAGCAAAACCAAAAATCAAACAACAACAAAAAGTAAACACACACACACACACACACACTCACACACATATATATATATATTTAAAAATTTATTTATTCACTTTATGTGAGTACACTGTCACTGTTTAAGACACACCAGAAAAGGTCTTTAATCAGATCCCATTACAGATGGCTGTGAGCTACCATACGGTTGCTGGGTATTGAACTCAGGACCTCTGGAAGAGCACTCAGTTCTCTTAACTGCTGAGACATTTTCCAGCCCCAACAACAAACAAACAAACATTAAAAACTCTACAAGCTTTGAAAAGTGAACCATGAAGATTTCCAGGTGAGAGCAGAAGATTTTTACCTGAGGCTGCTTAATTCCATAGACTGAGTGTCTATGAGCATCCCTTTGAATCTGTCAATTTTGAGATGGAGTGTACACAAAAGCATGTCTATAAGAGGGTACTCGCACACAACTGCTCTTAATTAGGTGAACATGATGTATAAACTGCAGAGGAGACATATACAGCAGGCAAAATACAGTGAAAATGTAATAATTTCAAGGACAAGATAAGAGCTTGTCTGAAATATGCAAAATGGAGAAAAAAATGAAACGTTTCTTGCTGTTTGTCCACAGAAAACTACCAGAGCTAGTTAAAAGATGACTTCAGATTGGTTAGATGTACAAAGACAAGAGGCAGAGTAATTCAACCTATAGTTTTGACAAAGGATAGTATGTTATGTTTATATTTACAACACGGTATTTCTGTATTGAATGTATGTTATAAGTCATGATGAGCAGGTGATGAGTGAGACTTTAATGTCCAAGTGCATGGTTCATCATATATATGGTTGTCCTTCCCATGTCTGCCTCAGTCCACTGCTCCCTCTCCACCATAGCCAACAGTGATCTGACATTTAGGTTAGTTATTAATTTTTCATCGTTGCCTTAGACTTGAATTTATTAATAATATACTGGTGGATCATAGTTGTATTTTAGAGCATATAAGACATTCTTATTGTATACAGTCTTCTGGTCTTTAGGCTAAACAGTATCTTTTAAGAACTATCTAGTATCTAAAGGCATGGCTCAGTGGTTTAGAGCACTTACTACTCCTGCAGTGGATCTAGTTGTGCTTCACAGCAACATCATGGTAGCCCACAACAATCTGTAACTCTCATCTCAGGAGATATGACCCTCTTTTATGACTTCCCCAGGAACCAGACATGCACATGGTACGCATACATATATACAGGCAAAACATAAAGACACGAAAACACAGTAAAATAAAATAAATCAAATATAACCTAACTATGTGTGATTTTTCTGTCTGGTGGATAAATTTTTTAATTTTTTTTAATTGGTTCTTTGTGAATTCCACATCATGCATCACAATTCCACTCATGTCCCCCTCTCCTTGTACCCTCCCTTTAGCTTTGCAACCTCTCCCTACCACAGGGCAAAAAAAATCTCATTGTGGAAACTATAGTATGGCACAGTGCATCCACAGCACGCCCTTTTATCCACACTTCTTTGCCTGGAAATGATGATTGAAATGACATGTTGGGTCTGGTACTAGGCCTCTGGCTGCCGCTACTCTATTGATAGTGGAATCTCACTGGGATTCCAACTCCTCTCAGATATCCTGTGTTTCCTGTGTCCTATAGCTTCAGATCTGTATACTGGCCCTGTCATGCATTTCAGAAGTTCACCAGTAGGGTAGATTTGGGGGTGGGCCAATTCAAAGCCCTGGATCTGAGCATGAAAGGTATCTGAAGTGAGCAACCTGCAGGTTCTCCCATTCTCCTCCTCTTGGAGACTGCTCACTGGCAACTGCCCTTCAACCAGGACCAGATCTAACCTGCTGCCCAGGAGAGGTGTGCAACCTGATTTCCTGAGTGCTGCAGCCAGTGAAAGACAGGGCCAGCTCTCCTGCTCTCGTGATCCCAGGACCAGCTCTTCTGTTCGCCATAGATGAGATGAGTTGAGGGAAGGAAAGAAGCCATCTCTCTCTTGTTGGTGCCACAGCACAGCAAACAAGAAACTGAGCTGGCTCTCTTGCACTAATTGTGGCGGTCCACTCTCCCAGTACTACCGCTGGCTAGGGGCAGGCTCAGTTCTCATGCTCTCATGTTCCTAGTGACTGCTCTCCCATGGTGTCCAGGTGAGGGGTAGGACCAGTTCTACAGAGCCCGCAGACATTAACATGTTTGTGGGGGACAGCTGAGACCAGGGACAATTGCCTGGTCTTTAGTGGTAAGAGACTTGCTGATGCAGGGCCACAGACCCAGATGTGGCCCCTGGTGCCATCACAGGCCAGGACCCAATCATGTTCCTAGGTGGCATCACCAGCTTCTCACATAAGGCTGTTTCTCACTACCCTCAAGTCTCCAGTTCTGCCTCTCTTCACTGTGGCCACATTCTTCCATTTCTCTTTCTCTTCCATTTCTCAAACACTTAACTTGCTTGTCTGAGTGGTTCTCTGGGTCTCTTAGTGGATGAAGTCAAGTCAGAAGTGCTATGCTTGGCCCTGCATTATCTCTAATCCTGTACAGCATCTGACTGGTGGTCATTTTAGGCTAGGTTCATGTCTGAGACACATGATTATGTGTGATTACATTTATGTTCTTTGTTATGTATAACTGACAGGTAGAAATATGTACTTAAGCATACTTATGAACTTTTAATTATGAATATCTATAATGTATAATAAATGTGATATATTATGTATATATGTTTAACATTGCAAGATTGTGTCAAATTGTTTTCTCAGGCTCTTTTATGATTTTCATCCTTTTGGAGAATGAGCAAGACCCATTTCACCCATTTTCACCAATATTTCACATTATCATACCTCTTAAATATTGCCTAGTCAGTGAGTGTGAAATAGAATTTCTTTTGAATCTTGATTGAATATTCTCAATTGCTACTTGCTTTGAATCTATTTTGTATTAATGGATGGAGGCCTATCTATTCTTGCAAAAAAATTTATTCACCATTTTTGCTCATTTTTGAATGAAATCTTCCATATATCATCACCTTATGTATAATCTTTTACAGCTTACTCATGGCACCCATTTCTTAATGAACATGAGATTTTTCAGTCACTTCTTTCTATAGTTAACAAACATCTATTAACCTAATCCTACATCTCAGGCAGTTTTCAAGGTAGTTTAGAAGAAACTTGTCACAAAACAAAGACATGCCTAAAAGAGTTTAGAATCTGTTGAAGCTTATCAACAACCACTGTAGATGTAAAATATATATTATGTTAAATACTCCTGACTAGGAGTGAGGAACTTTAGTAAGGAAATGCATGAGATGTTTAAAGACTGATGTGAGCTTCTTTGCTGTTAGGTAGAACACAGAAAATTTTCAGCCAACAATACGATACGTTAGAGAATACCTAAAAAAAGAATATGTGAGACTTGTTTCTATGTTGATTTTGACCTGGGAATTACTCCAGACAGAGGGAAAAAGGGGGTTCACAGGAAAACAAGGAATGGGGGTGTTATTTTAGGACAAAAAAAGAGAGGAGGTAAATAGAGCTAAAGAAAGAAACAGACAGACAAGAGATGATAGGTTTAGGTAAATAATAGCAAACCAGTAGAGCACAGAAGCCGCAATAGGAACCTGTGGTAACTGTCCTCTGGGTAGCATGGAAAGCTGTCAGAACTTTGATGGAGAATCAACAGTGTCCTCGGGATGCTGTGTGAGGGGTCAGTTACCAAGAGGGAAAAGGAGAAGGAAGAAGACAAGAGTCCAGACACTACTAGTAGAGCTTCTGAATGAAATGGCTATAGGAAATTAAAGGGGAGATTCTTATGTGACTAGAGTAAGGCTTTAGCGTTTGTTAAATTACACAGTGAACACACTATGACAAACATAAATCAATCAGAGTTTTAGGAGTTTTGTCCTTATTTGCTTTTGATAATTGAACATTTGACAATCTGAACCTCTGTAGGAAGGAAGATTCAATTCCATTGCTTATTTTTAATGGATAAATCTCACTGGAAGTAGTTTTGGTCCCTGGCATGTTTGCTAATTCTTGGTTCCAACTCACACCTTTTGCTTTGAATCTATGATAACATGTTTGGCCTACACCCTAGAAGTGTTGCTGCAGAGATGATTTCCAATGGTTGCTGTGAGAGGCTGGGTGTAACTGCATTAGCACAAGTGTAGACTGCCTACCCACCATCTTTTCCACATATCATACTTAAGACATCACCAGAGAAAACTGCACTTTCACCCTCAAAGTCTAGGAATACTACATCTAGGTTGCATGGTTTGGATCTTGGCTTCAAAGTCCAAGGTTTAATTTTTATTTATTTATTTATTTTTGACATGCTTCCTTGCTTACTCTGAGAGTACAAGAGAACTAACATTCTGCACCCTCCCCCACCTCACACACACACACTATTTGACAAGCAGACATAAGATAGAGTGGACAAATTCAATTTGGTCCTTTGGGAAGAAAATTATGAACAATATCTTATTTGTTAATTCTTTGAAGGGTCATAGAGAATTAAATTCTCATCTCTATAGTGATGCCATTTCTTAATAACACGACTTACATGGTATTCACCATTACTTGGAATTCTTCCTTTGTTTTATAATACAGAGAGTCAAACTTTTGCCTCAGTCACTGCTTTCTGGGAGTTTGTCTTACAGTTTCCTAGATTTAGTGTAGAGAGACAGACTCAGTTCTTCCCGTCATGTTGGCAGGCCTAGTCTACTCATCATATGTATGTCACCAATCGCTACCACTGCAGATCTCCCTATCTGGATTGATGGGTACTTTCTGCTTTTTATTCAAGCTTCTAGCTTTGTTTCTTTATTTTTTTCTGTGATGAAAGTTAGTTGTAAGTGGAGTAGAGATAGTGAAGAGTTAGCCACTGTAAGTCAAACAACTCATCAGTAGATTCTGTTTTTATTAGGAAAGAATTGTTATATTAGTGTGCATGTGTGTATGCGTAGGGGTGGTCTGTCCTAAATTTTATATTTCAGTACTAGTCATATGTCATTTGTAGGTGATTGGAGTTTCATGATTGTGTTTCCTCAATAAATGTAGTGGTTATTGCTATCCTCTTGAATTATTTTGAGAATGAATTGTATAAGTATGCAGGGAAACCTTAACATAGTGCTCTTGACATCCAATAAAAGAAGAGTGAGCACTAGTTGTCTTTGCTGTTGTTCTTGCTATTAAATGTGATAGATTACACATTCACTGTTCAGATGTGATCACTATTCTGTTCACTGGAACAAGTCCAACAATATGACGAGCTTGGCTCATAGTGGTCACTCACATAACACATTAAAATAGAGAACAAACAAATAGGAAATTCCCATTGCATTTTCTGAGACATGTATTTATCATGCTATGTGATCTGACAGCATTTGATATTTCATTTCTCTTGATCTTTCATTTCTCTAGATTATCAGTGAACACATGAATTCTTCATTCATTATCTTAATCCTAATTCCACTAGGTTGTTTCAAAAATAAAAATATTCTAAACTAATGAAAGGATCATAGAACAATCGGATTTATAATATCATTCAACTTTGATTTTCATAAATGAAGGGAATTGTTTTAGCTTTGAAAATTGGTTTAACCTTTTAAGTGTGTGTGTGTGTGTGTGTGTGAGAGAGAGAGAGAGAGAGAGAGAGAGAGAGAGAGAGAGAGAGAGAG
>JADRCH010000255.1:2283151-2315856 GCA_019843965.1 Rhynchomys soricoides
AGAGAGAGAGAGAGAGAGAGAGAGAGAGAGAGAGAGAGAGAGAGAGAAAGAGAGAGGTAGATTCTCACAGGTGCAATGTCCAAGGAGACCAGAAAAGGGTGGAGGCCCCCTAGAGCTGCGGTTACAGGAGAACCTAGTTGTAAGCTACTTGATAAGCATGTTGGTAACCAAACTCAAGATGCCCTGAAAGAGCAGCAAGTGCTCTTAAGACTGAGCTGTTTCCTTTAGTCCTTGAGAGGACTCTTTTAGACCAGTGGTTCTTAGCCTGTGGGTCTTGACCCCTTTGAGGGTAAAAGGAACCTTTTACAAGTGTCACCCAAAACCATCAGAAAACACAAATATTTACATAACAATTCACAACAGTAGCAAAATTACAGTTATAAAGTAGCCACAAAAATATTTTTATGGGTGGGACTCGCCACATCATGAGGAACTGTATTATAGGATCATACCATTAGGAAGATTGGTGCCACTGTTTTAAACCATGCCCTGAATTGTTCCTATTTGATTTCTTACCATCTAGGGATGATACTATAATGTTTGGTTTTCTCCAAATTAAATCAAGAATGTCACTGGACTTATCTAATCTAAGATGCTTTGGGTTTTTGTTTGTTTCTGTTTTTATTTTATTTCCTTGCTGTTGTTTTGTCTTATATTATTTGGGGAGTTCGTATTTGTTTTTTGTAACTGTGGTGATTTGAATGATAATGCTCCCCATAGGCTTTTATGTTTGAATGCTTGGTCCTCAGTTAGTGAAAATGTTTGGGAATGATTAGGCAGTGTGGCATTACTGAAATAGATTAAGCCTTGCTGGAGGAAGTGTGTTGCTGAGTATGGGCTTTGAGGTTTCATAATCTTCCACACCAGTCTCAGTCTCTGTCTTTGCCATGAATCAAGAGGTGAAGCTTTCAGCTACTGCTCCAGCACCATGCCTGTCTGCTTCCTGACATGATGATCACAGAATAGCCCTATAATGCAGCAAGCAATTTCTCAATTAAATATTTTCCTTGTAAAAATTGCTTTGGTCATGATGTCTGTTCATAGCAATAGAAACACAATTCTCATCAAAAAGCAAAACTTGTTGAGAATATGTAATCAAACGTTTTAAAAATTACACACAGAAGCTGGGCAGTGGTGGCGCACACCTTTAATCCCAGCTCTTGGGAGGCAGAGGCAGGTGGATTTCTGAGTTCGAGGCCAGCCTGGTCTACAGAGTGAGTTCCAGAACAGCCAGGGCTACCCAGAGAAACCCTGTCTCGAAAAACCAAAAGAAAAAAAATTACACACAGAATAATTTTTTTCTTATAGTATCTATTTTCAGAAAATTGTTTGCTATTATCCAGATGTGGCTTTGGTTTAGGCATAATGGAACCTATCATGACCGTAAACTACTAAGATGCCAGATACAGTTTTATCAGCTCTTGCATTCTAGCACATGGAGGGCAAACCTGAAGTCAAAAGCCCCTGTGCTGCTTACTAATGGGTTTATTCTTCTTATATATTTAGATAAAATTTTGGCTATAATTTCTGTTAACCTTTTCCATTCTAATGTTTTGTGTTATTTTTTATAAACCTTGGGAATTTTTTTGAAATTGTTATTTTTTATTAAGATTAGCCAGTTTTTAATTCATTAAAAGTTATTTTGAAATAGTAGATATTAAAGAAAAAAAGAAACCAAAAGTAGAGTATGATTTAAACCAGCAACTGCTAAATATATTTTGAAAATATCAATAAAATTTATTTGAACTTCAGGTTCAAATTCACATCAGAACATAAAGATTACTCAATATCATTAATTACTCATTAATGTAACTTCTCTAGAGATTAAACTGTTAACTTGAAAAATACAGAAAATTGATAGGAATGGACACCTCTGTCTGTGACAAAGCATAACAGAAAGTTAAAGTGGGTTTTACAGAATCCTTCAACTCACTGATATCATTTCTGATGTGAATATGAGATTACATTTTTTTGAAAATTATCCTTTCATTACTATTCATCCTTAGAAAAGTAAGACAGACTGATAGCTAGAAGTAAGAAAAATTGTGTTTTATTAATCTGCTTCTAAAGTTTTTGTTTAATTGTTAAAACACAATCACATGTAATTATATAGTGTTTGCCTACATATTAATAATGAAACTTTATTTACTGTTTTACATACATATTGACTACTACATGTATAGAAATTGCAGTAATTTTAACTGGTTAATTTAAATGAGGTGACAATACTTAGCGTTATAGTAAAGAAACATCACTGAAGTTTCTACACTTATATTTATATGTAAATTATTCTTGTTTATAAATATCTTTTAATCAGGGACATATGAGATTGTTAAAATATCTCCATGTTTTCAGACTATAGGACTAAATACTGTCATGCAGGAGTTATTTCATACATTACATTTTTCTGCGGAGATTTTCAGTTATTTATCGCAAACCAAGGTAAAAATATTAAATGAACTATTTCTGAAATAAAAAGTGCAGTCTTTTGCCTGTTAATTGAACATAAACTCTTCAACACTGTGCCACTAATTCATAGAACCTAAATAGAACTAAAACAACAAAAGGGGGAGTTAGCATATGCAGAGTTAGCACACTGGGTGGAGGGTTGATTCACTACCTGGGCAGCATGGATGGAGAAGTGTTAAATTCTACTGTGCTTCTTGCAGTACTTGCCTGGAATGGATGGAGAAGTTCAATATTAGCTTAATGTTATATACAATGCTTAAAGCTAGGCATTCACCTCATTTCTCTTATTTTAATGGGAATACACCCCATAAAGACATATTAGGGAGATGGGCTATATCCATATAGCATTCATTATAGTATATATTTTCTATAATTAATTAAAGCTACTTTTATTTGAGTGTGTATGTATGTGTGTGTGTGTGTGCGTGTATGTCTGTGTGTGTGTGTGTGTGAGTATGTGCTTGGGTGGATACATGCATAAAAGTCAATGGAAAACTTCCACGAATTGCTTCTTCCTTTCTAGAAATTGAACTCAGTCTTCTAGGGTTTTATCTGTTAAGCCATCTCCCAAATCTATAATATTTGTTTTGAATCTTTTATTTTATGAATAATTATTACTATTGTCTTATTATGCCTAGCTTCAAAATAACTGTTATCATCAGTAGCTGTATTTGTGAAAACACACACACACATATGTGTGTGTATGTGTGTATACATATACATATACATGAATCTAGTTATATGTATATCTACATATATATCCATACATATGGATAGATGATTGAAATATAGGCAGAGATAGATACTAGATAGTGAGATAGATAGATAGATAGATAGATAGATAGATAGATAGATAGGAAGGATAGGCATTGTTCATACATTCTAATAAGCTCTGATTATCTTGAAATATATTCCCCAAAACAAGAGACTGCTATAAAGTCTACAGAGAAATGTCATATTTTAGCTCTAAGTTTCTCCTTATTTTTTTTATTTTTGGAAAACCCTTAATCTCTGTTTAACAAATGCAATGCATGGAATGTTATGGGTTTTATGACCAGTATGTAAGTGAGTAAGTCCTACAACACGACTATGAAGACTGAAAAGTTAATCAATGATAGATGTCATGGAAGTGAATGATATGAGATGCTATTGTGAGCTGTGGCTCTAAGCTTGTTCTATCAGTAGACCTTTCTTGTTGCCTTTATCAACAGATGCTCCATGAGCCACATAGAATATTCATCCCTAGGCTGCATGCCCAGGAAACAACATTTTGTGTTTATTCAGAGGTGCTCACAATACAAGTTTCACCCCTCTTAAAACAACATTGGGCTGAGCAAGGGGACTCCATTTGGAAGAGTTAGAGGAAGGACTGATGGAGATGAAGGGGACTGCAACACCATAGGAAGAACAAGAGTATCAACTAACCAGACTACTCAGAGTTCCCAGGGACTCGGCCATCACTCAAAGAGCATACCTGGGCTGGTCCGTGGCACCCACTATGTATGTAGGAGAGGAGTGCCTTTTCTTGCCTCAGTGGGAGGGGATGTGCTTGGTCCTGTGGAGGCTTGATGACCCAGAGAAAGGGGATGCTAGAATGGTGAGGTAGAAGTGGGTGGGTGGTTGGAGGAACACTGTCTAGAGGCGAAGGGGAGTTGGATGGAATGGGGTAGGGGGCTCATGGAGGGGGAAGAAGGACAACATTTGAAATGTAAATAAATAAATAATTAATAAAAATTCCTACGTTTCTTCAAACATTTTTCTTTAAATATTTGTTAGACAATATATATTTAAGATTTTCATTGAAAAGCATCTTTGTGCAAAGAAAGGGACTAGAACTAGACATTAAATTACAGTTGGATAATTCCAAAATCTTAAAGACATTACAGAGTAATGGAGAAATAAGCACACTTATTCATCTCCAACTTAAATTCAGGATACGACATCTTGATTAGATAGTTTTCTGTGGAAACTGATGATTCATTCACATGAGAAAAAAGAGGATCTGTGTAGGCAGAGGTCTCCTTTGGAAAAGAAAATGCTTCAGATTTTTGTCAAGTAGAAAAAGTAACAAACCCACCCAGGAAAGTGTAACCCTGGCTCATATAAAATTTGAATATTTATACTCATATTCCAGATCTTCAAAACAGACACACTTCACAGACTTTTCACAACACTTTCAGTGACTTCTGTAACAAAAATCAAGATGTTTAGATAGAGCAATCATGGTATCATTAATCCATTTTAAAATTATTATTCTAGTAATTAGGCCAGGTGTTATTATGACTACTTATAGAACATTAAAGATCTTCAGAGCCATCAAACAGCTAAAAAGACAGTTATACACAGAGTTTTATGATCAGTATTCTCTCTGCACATCTTTGTAAGAGAATAAACATCATAGCATGATACAATAGACACACAATAATAAAATAACAAATTCATCACACACACACATTTTTTTTCTCAAAAAAGATATCTTCTGGACACTGCATGGCCTTTGTACCCAGGAAATCACTGCAGCTGTGCTCATCTGCATAAGACCTAAATAAGACTGAGCTCACCACACTGCATCATAGACAAGGGAGAGATCTATGAGATCCTACTTCTCTCCAAGACACTACTGAAAATTAATGTCATTTTTCAGTGATATAACCACTGATAAGTTTCCTTTGCTCTGGTAACCATAAATAATTTGGTCAGGAAAATTTAAGGACATTTCCATAACCGCTTACCTTATACCAACCAGTTATATATTAATTGTAACCTAACACATTTGTTAAATGTTAATTGTACTATTTTATCAATTATACTCAAACCTGTCCTCAATTACACCATTGGGATAAATTTAACTGGATCAAAAATAGATATTATTCAGTATGTTCAAAAATTATTGGGTCTTACATTGTTGACTCCAAATTTCACATCATTATCTGTAGTTTAATGCTATCATTGAAAGAGCTTTCATTATGTAATGCAGACTTGAAGAGTACCCAGTTAGTGCAGTGCTGTTTGCTTTTTAAGCAGAATATTGAAAAGTTTGCATTCATATAGGTAGGCCTTCTAAGGATGGTAAGATATTCTCTATGAAATCATGTGACCATCTCAGGGAGGCATCTGCCTAACTCCTGAATACTAGTTGGAAAGAATGCTGTTTCCACATTGATCCTAAGAACATTGCAAATGAAAATTTAAAATTGAATAGTTATAACCATAAAAGACTCAATCTCTCAAGGAAACCAAATAGTCCTAATTCCAGGAGACAGGTACTCAAAGGGGTAAGTCTGTGGTTCGTACTATGTGCATGGGAGAAGAGATGTCACCCAATGAAGACACGAGAAGAAATTAGTAGCATTAATAGGAAACATAAACTGTCTATTACAGAGCAGTGGGACAAGCAAGTATTGAATGCCTCAAACATCAGACAAAGGCAAGTCTTCATCTATTTGGTTATTTAATGGATAATGCTGTAGTGTCCAATGACGTATGGAATGAGAACATCATGATGATGCAGCTGTCAAGAAGGGCTAGGAAAACACACAGCATTCTTCTCTGTCATTCCTCATCCTTCATACAAGAATAAGAATTTAGATCACTGGAGGAAGATGAAGACCTGGATGTATCAATAAAGACAAAATGTTAGCATGGATAAAATAAAACACAATGAAACAAAAACAACAACAGAACTATGTTCCTAGAATGGAGAGCCTGGAATCCACCCGACTATGATGCTTTAATAGTCCTGCTACAGTTTGGAACTCAAGACCCCTTCCAAGGCCTGCATGTTAAAGGTTTCCCTTTCTGAGCCTCTGTTCTCCCTTTTTCTCTTCTCATATATTTCAGAATTTACAAGAAGTGTTTTCCTGGTTCCATTTCTGTTGCTGTGACAAAACACCTTGACAAAAGCAACTTTAAGAGAGAAAGGGTTTATTCAGTTTACAACCCCAGGCTGTACTCTGTCATTAAAGCAAAGTAAAGGCAGAAATGTAAGGAGGCTGGCTAGTCACATCCACAAGAGCAGAGAGAGTAGGTACATGTGTGTCATGTATGCTTGTTCATCTTACTTGCTCCAGTCTCACACAACGCATATAATGTTCCAGCCCATGCGACATCCCCCTTAGATAGAGTGGGGCCCCCTACCTCAATGAACACAATTAAGAAAAAGTTCTCAAAGGCATGCCCACAGACCAGTATGATCTAGAAAATCCTGTGAGATTCTCTTCCCAGGTGATTCCAAATATTTCACACACACACACACACATACACACACACACACACACACACACATGTCCCTATATTAGGGACTGTAAAGAATCAGAAGTTTTTGATTTTAGAAAACTTTTAAAAGACAAGAGCCAACCAGTTCAAGGTTGGCAATTATTACAGTTACACAAACCAAGGTTCCAGTGACTTTGATTTATGGTTTGTGATATGATAACTCCTTTCAGTCATTTTTGTATTAGAGGTTTTGGTGAACAGAGATTACATGGCAGAGACAGACACTGACTGTTCTTGTTTCTATGCCTTTTAGCCTGTGAGCTGTTCTTGAATTGTGGCTAAATACGTCTGGTTTCCTTGGAATCCTAGGATGTAAAATGCTGATGCTACTTGACACTAATGTCCAAACATCTCAAAGTCTCTAAATAATTCTTTGAATATAGTTCTTGTACATCATGAAAATATGTGAAAATGCACTATATATATTTAGTTTGTTTTTATGAGCATGTGTGTGTGTATGTGTGCCTGTGCGTGTGTGTGCCTGTGTGTGTGCATGTGCATGCACTCGGGCATGTGTGAGGCTGCATTCATGACACAACATGTTTGGAAGTCAGAGGACAACTGCTGGGACTTGACTCTGTCCTGCACAGAAGGAAGCTTCTGTGTGTGAATTTCAGTGATGAAACCCAGGTCCTCAGGCAAGTATGTTTACACGCAGAGCTATTTCAGCCCCCCGTCCCCCAATACTGTATTTCTACCTTTAGCTATGCATCCCTTCAAATAGACTGTATTTCTACCTGTAGCTACAGCATTTCTGCTTTCATTGACCCCCTTTTCTTTTGTTTCCTCTACCCTCTAAACATACCTTAGAATTCTGTGATCTTAAAACTAAGTGTCCTTTTGTTGCGGTCTCTTATTTATTTGTTATTGTGATCAGTTTCCCTCACTATGACTTCAGTCTTGCCTATCTCTTATGTCCTATTTTCAGTCTTTTGAGACCCTTCCGCTTGGATTTCCTTAGTATTAACAGCACTTTTTACTCTCCCAAGTCATAAATAGAAGGCTTTCCTTTCCTCACATCCTCCTCATCACATGCTGTCATTTGTTTTCTTCATTACCTGTTCTGATCATGCTGAGATGAAATCGCAATGCCATTTTAGCAGGGCTTTTTGATGATTAAAAATATTAAAATCTTTAAAAGGGTATCTATTGGTCACTTTTGTTTTCAACGTATGATACTGTTTTAATGTATGGGTGATAAAGTTGATTTAACGGGTGTTTGTGTGTGCATGACTTACTTGCGTGTATAAATATATAGATGGGTAAGCACAGAGAACAGCTTGTGGGACTAGGTTTTCTCCTTCTACCTATGGGATCTGAGGACTGACCTTGGGCATCCTGTTTGGGTCAAAAGCCTGTATGAGCTGAGCCATCTCACTGGCCTAGTAAAGAGTCTTATTTCAAACCATGTTCCATCAAAAAGGCTCATTGCCCTTACATGCAAAAGCACTCTACCTGGAAATGCAGCCAGAATGATTTTTGGTCAGCATTTCACTTGTCTGAAGATACCATGCAGCCAAATGCCAGCTCATCTCAATTTGCAAAATTATTAACATTTTCATTAATGCTTCAGCACTATCATAGCAGTTTGGAAAAGCAGACAACAATGTAGGGGTCCTGTGCTACTGCTGAGGTACCTTAGTTGGATCATCATTAATTAAGATAATCATATTTCTTTTTTATCTCCATTCCATGATTAAGTTGTGTTGTCAGGCATACATTACCCATTCATTATCATGACAAACTTATTTCTTATGAACTTCAAACAATGTCTTCCTTATCTGCAATAGCACATATCCTATTAGGCAACAGATATCATTTTCCACACTGAATAAGGATAATTCAAAAGGACATTTCTAAATAATGCTGCATCTGGCTTCATATTCTGCCTATTCTATTTCAATGCTTCATTTGACTGGAATCTACAAAGTGATATAACTCATCTTTAAAGTTTGAACAATTTTCCTCTTCTCTTTTGGAAAAAGACTTTATATAGATATGTTCTTGTCTGAAAGTCACTTAGCACTTTTGAAAATCCTCAATGTTAGCTAAATATACATTTATGTATATATAAATATTTTTCTTCCATTTCATTAGCAATAATGGAAGCAAATAGCTTAAAATCAAAGACATAAAATTACCACTTATCTACCATATTTCAATCTTAATCATGTTAGTTATAAAATTTAAATCTTTATAAAAGAACACATCTAATTTATTCTCTCTCTCAACTCACACTGTGTTTCTCTCACTCTTTTGTTTATATGAGCTTTGTTTTTGTTGCCTCATTAAATTATGTTTTTGTGATACAGAGCCTGGCATATAGCTTTGGCTCACCAAGAGGTAGCCCAGCTTGCGTCAAACTGTAAATAAATCTTGTGCCTCTGATTCCTAAATTCTGGGATGACAGGCATACAGGTACTACCATACCTCACTATAACAATATGAATTTAAATTACTTAATGTCAAAATGTCATGCCTCTTAATCTATGGAACATATATCATAACATACAAAGCAAAGAAAGCCACCCCCCCCCAACCACTGCAGCACACAGTAACCCTAAGGTACATTTACAAATGATTATGTCCATTCTAAGTGTTCATCTATTATTTCTAATATGGGGAGCACTTCACTCTAAATTTTTGAAAAGTATGTGTTTGGTAGGTTGGGTGCCATACAGACATGGCAACATTTTGAGCAGGCTGTGTGTGTGTGTGTGTGTGTGTGTGTGTGTGTGTGACTGTGGAGTCAGAAGAGGATGGTATATGCTCTCGAACTGGAGTTACAGGTGGTTATTAGTCATCTGATCTAAGTGCTGGGAACTGACATAGAGTCTTTTAAAAGAGCATTGCATGTTCTTAACAGCTGAGTTGTCTCTCTAGCCTCAGGATTGGCTATCATGAGTCTGAGAATTGCCAAAAGCTTCTCTTTTGGACTTGTGGTTTCATCGTTAATATAGGTTCTCCGAAATTTGGAAACCATCTGATCTATTTGTGTCCAGTTGGCATCCCATGCTAGGGATAATTTGGAATGTGATTTTAGACCCTGGCTTACTTCTTAGCCTCTGGTAATTGTGATGTTATCTTTACATCATTTCAAATAGCATGTAGGAAAACCAAATCCTTAACCGGGATCCAATGTTTTGTTCCTTTGAGCAATCTTCTTGGATATCTGACACTTTTAATATGTGTAATATAATATTTCTAATGATTTTGATCTCCTTTAGAACACTAGATGGTTATCAATTGCCTAGAATAATCTTTAATTATACTTTGCAAGCAAAACTGAAAAGTAACCAATATACAACTCTGGCCATTTCTCAAGCCAGGCTTATTATGACTTCAGGCTCCATGGTGTTCTATTTTCCTGGTATAAACAGGGGATAGTTTTATTGATTACATCCCTCTTAACTCAAAAATCAAATGGTTGGCACTCTATTTCCATGAGTTTTGGTTTTCTTTCATGGCATTTTTTTTTTATCCTAGTACAACTTGGTATATTAAAGTAATGATGAAAATGTTCATAGAAAAATACCCAAATCTAGGGAGATTCAAGTACCACAAATCTGTATCTTCCTCAATAGAATTTGAAAGCAAAGGCTGCCATATATGATTGACAGTCTATTCAGATGCTATTCTATTCTATATTCATATCATCTTTGATAAGCAGCTTTCAGAGCTGCTCGAATGACCATCAGTCAAATGGGTTAAGTATTATGGACCCAAATTTTTCTCAAGATCTCAGTAAGCACAGCCATCATCTCTATTTGACTACAAGAAATGAGAATATGTGTTAATATACATACAGCATACAGGTGGTAGAAAAAGGTTGTCTCTGGAAAAAATAACTCTTTGCTACCAAAGAACAGTTTTTCTACATATGCCTTGGAGATATTTTCCCAAATACAGTACAATAACACATACAACAACCAGGAAGTTTTCTTTTATTGATTTTTTTTTCTTTTTTTTGTAAAAGGAAAAGTTAAACTTCAGAATTAAATGTCTAGGGCCAGAATAGATGGAAGCCAGGACATAAGCAGAAGTTTATATAAATGCCAAATGATATGGAAAAGCAAATAAAGATTGCTGCTCCAGTTTCTGTACCTCATGAAATTGAGATGGGTAAAAGCTCATTCCTAGTAATATGATGGTATCTAGACATGAGGCCTTAGAGAAGAGATTAGGTCTGGCGTAGAACACTCTCTTCAAAGAGATAACTATTTTAATAGCAGGGACCTGAGAGAACTCACTCACCATTTTTCTACCATGTACAACAGAAAAGTCTAAGAGAGTAATCAGCAAAAAATGCTGCTCAAGTACTACTTAAGCACAGTCTTTCAGTTGCCAAAAGTAATTCTGTTAAGTCCTACTCAGTCTAAAACTCTGTTCTGGCAAATTACATTGACTAACATAGTTTTTGTAGTCATAGGTTCATCAAGACTTTCTAGTTTTAAATTCATCTTGTATATATGCTCATTATCTTAATGAAAGAATTCTCAGGTTTTTGGTTTTTTTTTTTAAGTTTAAAAATCTTACTTAGAAGGAAACTCCAAATTGATTTCCAGAGTTGGTTGTACCAGCTTGCAATCCCACCAGCAATAGAGGAGTGTTCCTCTTTCTCCATATCCTCACCAACATGTATTGTCACCTGAGGTTTTGATCTTAGCCATTTTGATTAGTGTAAGGTGGAATCTCAGGGTAGTTTTGATTTGCATTTCTCTGATCACTAAGGACTTTGAACATTTCTTTAAGTGTTTTCAGCCATTTGAGATTCCTCTGTTGTAAATTCTTGGTTTAGTTCTATACCCCGTTTTTTGATTTGGTTGTTCGGTATTTTTGGTGGTTAGTTTCTTGAATTCTTTATATATTCTGGATATTAGCTCTGTATTGGATGTGGAGTTAGTGAAGAGTTTTTCCGAATCTGTAGGTTGCCTATTTGTCTTATTGACTATGTTCTTTGCCTTACAGAAGCTTTTCAGTTTCATGAGGTTCCATTTATTAGTTCTTGATCTTAGAGCATGTGCCATTGGAGTTCTTTTTAGGAAAATTCCCCTGTGCCAATGAGTTCAGAAAATTGGAAATAAATCTACCTGAAGACACAGCAATACCACTCTTGGGAAAGTACCCAAAATATGCCCCACCATGCCACAGAAGCATGTGTTCCACTATGTTCATAGTGGTCTTATTTGTGATAGACAGAAGCTGAAAACAACCCAGATAGCCCATGGCAGAAGGATGGATACAGAAAATGTGTTTCATTTACACGATGGAGTACTACTCAGCTATTAAGAATGAGGACATCCTGAGTTTTGCAGGCGAATGGATAGAACTAGAAAATATCATCCCGAGTGAGGTAACTCAGACCCCAAAGGACATGCATGGCATGTACTCACTAATAAGTGGATATTAGCAAAAAGAAAAAAAAAAGTGCCAAATACCCTAGATACAGCCCACAGAACTCACAAAGGTCAACAAGCTGAAGGGCCCAAGTGAGGATGCCTCAGTCTCACTCAGGAGGGAGAAAAAAACAACCACAAGGGGGGGAGTGAGGGACCTGGGAGGGAAAGAGGATGGGGGGAGGGGGCGGAGCAAGGAACAGGATAGGGTATTGGGTAAGGGAAAAGGACTGAAATTCCGGAAAGTCAGCAGAAAGAAAGGAAACATGCAACCTCGGGAGGTAGGAGGTTTGGGGGGACCCTCCAGAATGTACCAGAGACCTGGGAGGTGAGAGACTCTTAAGACTCAAAGAGAGGGACCTTAGATGAAATTTCCTACTTGTTCGGGAGAGGGAATTTGTAGAGCCCACCTCCAGCAGAAAGACAGGGCATCAAGTGAGGGATGGGGTTGCCATCTCACGGTCAACACTCTGACCCAGACTTGTTCCAGTCTCAAAGAACGGTAGGGATGGAAATGGATAGGAGCCTGAGGAAAAGAAGGTCCAGCGACAGGTCCAAAGTGGGATCCAGCTCAAGCGGAGGCCCCAAAATCTGACATTATTATGGAAGCTATGGAGCGCTCACAAAAAGGGAACTACCATGACTGCCCTCCAAAAGACCCAATAAGCAGCTGAAGGAGTCAAATGAAGATATTTGCACCCAACCAATGGATAGAAGCTGTTGACCCCTGTGGTTGAATTAGGAGAAATGAGGCCGGGGAGGAGGGTGACCCTATGGGAGAAGGACCAGCAGTCTCAATTAACCTGAACCCTGGAGATCTCTCAGATATTGGAACACTGACAAGGCAGCATAGGCCAGCTGGTATGAGCCCCAGGCATATATACTGCAGAGGGCTGCCGGGACTGGGTTTAGTCAGAGAGAATACACCTAACCCTCAAGTGACTAGAGTCCCAGGGAGTTAAGAGGTCTGTGGGGGAGGTGGTAGTAGGGACATCCTTGTGGAAACATGGGGGCAGGGAGGAGGTATGGGATGTGGAACAGTCAGAAGGTGGACTGGGAGGGGAATAAAATCTGGTGTTTAAAATAAATAAATCAATTAGTTAAAAAAAAAAAAAGTATTGTCAAAGAAGGAGGATCAATGGGTAAAAGTACTACCTGAAATTCTTATATTTTAGAAGAACCAATTCCCAGAAGATACCCTCTTACCCTCCTCTGAAAATGTGTAATTTTAAAAAATAAATCAGTTTTGAATTTAGTTATCAATGGGTATTAACTTGACAAATGTACATTATGCTTTCATAGCCATGTCCAGTATACAATGCATGCTCAAAAAATATTAGCTACTATAGCCATCAAAATGGTACCTCAGTATTCCAGATGTTTTCACTGTACATGAGAAAAGAAATCAAAGGTAGAAGGTTCCTGATACAGAGAGAGATTAGAAGAGTAAGGAAAGATGCTGACCATACATTAAAATGCTGTGCAATTAAGGAGCCCTTGGTTTAAATGTATTTGTAGCATTATGAAGTTAGTCTTTTTATAGCACCAGTTTTCAAGCAATTTGCATAACATTAACTATAATTATCACTGCTATTACTATTACAATTACTATTATTGTTTGGTTTCTTCCCAAGCTGAATTAGCATCTGCTAAAGGAGGAGACTGACAGTTCCCATTACCATGTATGAAAGGCCCATAGGAATTGTTTTCACCTATATTGACTGGGGCCTCTAGGTGTACCACGTGATCTCTTTTTCCTAATGCTACTAATATGTCAAAGATTTTTCATGGAAAATGTAATAACAAAATCTATAATGAGATTCTGTCCAAAGAACTTTTTTCAGTAATTTTGGTATCTTACATCTGCACCTTCTACTATGGTAGTGCTGTAATTATTTCTCATTGCTCTGATAAAATTCCCTGACAAAAGCCACTTAAAGAAGATATGGTTTACTCTAGCTTCAGTTCCACAGAGGTACATTCCATCATGGCCACAGGGATATGGCAGCAGGGAGGGAAAGCATGGTAGCAGAAACAAGAAGTACACTGGCTGTATTATAATTATATTCAGAATGTAGAAAGAGTAAACAGGAAGTGATGCCTGATTATAAAACTTCAATGATCCACTTCCTCCAGCCAGGCTCTATTTCTGAAAGTATCAGTCCCCAAACAGCGCCACCAACTGGGCAAGTGTTTAAGCACAAGATCAGATGGGAACACTTCACATCCAACCCACAAGTAGACACTCGGACGATGTGGGAATTGACTACTCAAAATGTGGCTAATGAGACTGAAGAACTGAATTTTTTATTATATCCAATGTGAATTGTTCCCAGTTCCTTATAAACTGGCACATACGGCTTATGAATATGTATATGACAGTTACAAGGAGGCCCAGCCATGTTTTACGAAGTCTATGGCAAGAAAGATCAGGGGACAATTTCAAATGGATGACAAGTTAAGTTGAATGACATGCAACAAGTATGTTAAAGAGCAGAAATGATCACCTGTCAGTGTTCAGTTGCCAACAGCCAAATGTGGTCCACAGTAAGTCTATGTTATTTCTTCTTTAACACTCTTCTACGATATTGTGTCTCTTCTACTACATTTTTCTGTCAAAATACTGAGCTTGTATTTACATTGATAAAATGGGTCAAATATGCTAATTACGGGCTCTGGGAATGCAGCTCAGCAGGAGGAGTCATGCTTAGTACCCACTAAGGCTTAATCCATATGGTCACAAATTTTTTTGTTAATGAAAATAAGACATTTAATTGACAATTTAAAGGTATTTAAGAATATATTATTTTATTAACTTGAGAAAAGATTTGTAATCTGAGAGACTCAAAACATTAAAAACTCAAACTTAGGAACTAGCTCCCTCTCAAAATGGTATATTTTTTATTTCAAATGTTGGCAGTAACTTTTGTCATAAATGTATGACTTCCATATGTTAGTCAGATTTATCTTCTTATCTGAAGATCTTTTTGCCCTAATTCAAACCACATTTTATAGCTTTTCTGACTCAGAATATAGTTCTGCATTGTTCTACTTAGTGACAAACTGCTTGGAACTTTAAGTAGCAATGTTGATCTGAAAATGTAAAATCTCACAGATGCTTTTGTAAGAGGATAATGGCTGTGATGGAGAACATAAGCCCATTGGTAGGTTTGAACAGGGAAGGTTCAAAAGCAGATGGTGTACGCCTGATGTGTAGACTGAAGAGTGTATACATTATGTGGGAATTTATCTACAATTTGAAGTTGTTATAAGAGCAATAGACAGCCTGTGGTATAAGATAGGTATGAGAATCTCATCCTTTGGGCTTCCATTTGTGAGCTGGGTCTTGAATCCCCAGCTGAGTCCACTCAGCTTGCAGAGACTTCTATAGGTACACAACCACTTAAGAGAAACATGGAACTGTCACTTAATCTTCATGCACTGTTTGTTATGTCAAGAAAGAAGAAGCAGACAAGTAGAAGACCCTGGATAGAAAGCTGTTGGCTTGGTGATGCTTGGGCTATGCAGAAAGTAAATGAAGTCATGAAGCATTTGAGATTTTGAGGAGGTCTGAAAATCACAACAAGGGATTTGTATATTTGTGAAATATGCTCATAAAATTTCATTTTGATCATTTTGATATACTCATAAGATATATTTTGAAATTTGTCTTCATGTCACATATTGGAATATCTCTCTCTCCTCTCTCTTTCTCTCTCTCTCTCTCTCTCTCTCTCTCTCTCTCTCTCTCTCTCTCACACACACACACACACACACACAAACACACAATATGAATCCATTTGTAGTTAGAAAGTCTTAGTAAATGGTAAATCTGAGTCAAAACTTGTTTTCTCTAGTGGGAAAGCCCAGAGTTCAGATTCTCAGGTTCAAATCTTTGCAGTCTTTTCTGACTTTGTCTTGCTTTTGAGTGAACAGAGAGGACAGCAGCACCAAATCTTCTAGGAAATTTACTCCTCTTTGATTTCACACTCTCCTTGCTTCCTCTCTAGTTGGTGTGATAATCGGTTAAATGCTTCCTCCTTTCCTAGCTTTTTGTTTCCTAATTCCCACTTGCACAGAGCTATAAGAATGAAGCAGCCTTGGCAATATTTGGAAATCTTTTACAACAGGCTCCTTTTGACAATATTAATGCAATGAAAATGAGAACCGAAATGTTCTTATCTCATGTGTGTATTTATACTTTTGTTATATGGTACAAGAAGATGATGCCAGAACGTGAGCAATTAAATTACAAAGAAACTGTTATTATGAATCATTGAATATTTAATGAGTTACAGAAATGAAACTGTCAAAGACTAGTGCTGGGATGAGAAGCTATGTAAAGGAAAATGATAAAATTAGAAATGTTAAACATTGTCATTCAGTGGAACCCAGGAGATGGTCCTAGAGCATCCTGAGGTGCTGAGTACTCACAGCTTTATAAGGGAGTTCTGCCTGGCCTTGGGTTTGTTCTGTTGCGGGAACTGATCTCATAGAAAAGGAGATTTATATCTCTTAATACTTCTATTTTTTTCATTTGTGGTATAGATGATTGGTCCTAGGATTTTCTATGTGACAAACAGGCACTCAGCTATCCTGCTACATTTTTAGTATCCCTATCTTATTCTTTATTTTGAGACAAGGTCTTGAGGCAGGTAAGCACAGGAACAGATTAGGAAGTAACCTGGAACTCTGCTTGGTTTTACTTAAGTACACCTTCCCTCTTATAATAATGTACTTGGCAGCCTATCTCTTCACCAGTATATACTATGGACAAAACCCCTCTCCAAACAATGTACCTATCAATCTCCAAAGCTTGCCATTCCCTCACCTGCATTGGGCTACACATAAACATTGCCCTGAATAATAACCTAAGCTTCTCTGCACAACAACAATTAATTTAGGCTGTTCCTATTTAAGTCCATTTTCAATGTATCCATATATGAAGAACAGAAAAGTTGGACCATCCTGACCTGACTTTGGGTTCATGGATGCTTAGTTAAAAGTGTGTTCTCAAGTAAACTTTTAGATAAGAATTTATTTTCATCCTCTGCCTCCACATAGTTTGGTTTACACAAAATTATAATCAGATGGATCATGGAAAGAAAAGAACGGTAGAAAATTATTTTATGACCTCATCTATCAATCAAAATAGAGAACTGCTCATGTTATATCACTTAGCAAGCCCACTCCTCATGAACTCCATGGAAAACAGCACCAGACAGTAACCTTGGCCCTGAAGTACTTTCTTAGCCTTGTGTCTAATGCTTCCTTGCTGGTGTATTTCTGATTTGTACCATTTATTTTGCTTCTAAATTAAATTTATCTCCTACTTTTGCAAAACCATGAGACGTTTATTCTCTCTCTCTCTCTCTCTCTTCCCAAGGAGGTGGTGGTGGTGAAGACTGAATTCAATGCCTTGCTTTTGCTAGATTGCTAAGCAAGCACTCTACTATACTACTAAGCTAAATCACCAACCACAGAAGCCCTCATTTTCAATTCTTTGGATAAGAGGCCAAGCACTAATCTGCCTTGGTTGATTTGAATTCACCTTAAGTTCAGGCAGGCTTTGAACTTGCTGTTTTCTTGCCCTACCTTCTGAAGAACCTGAATGTTTCAAATTAACTCCATGCAGCCCAGGTTCTTTCTTATTACATTATTTGGCTGTGTGTGTGTGTGTGTGTGTGTGTGTGTGTGTGTGTCTGTCTGTGTGTGTCTGTGTGTTTATTGACTTGAAGCTCAACTTGATCTATAGTATATCAAGTTTCCCATTGAGTTTAACAGATACTATGTTATCTATGAAAATTACAAGAGGAGATCCAGAAACCAGTGATTATCTGAAAGAGGTTCTCTTTCTTTCCAAACCAAATGCCTTCTATATGAGACAGAAGAAGAGAGCTCACCTTCCTTCTTTATGCTTGTAGATGAGGCCAGAAGTAAGCTAAAGTTTCAAAGAGGTGAAGGGGAGAGAGTTTACATATATTTTTAAAAGATTCTAGAATACAAATACCTGGCTTTTGTCTTACTGAAAGGTTATCAATAGGTCCAGAGCTTGATCTAAGGGATCAAAGGAAGACAACAGAACTCATTCTCAAGCAAGGGATGCCATGGTTCTGAATGTGACCTACAGAGGTCACGGGTGTGTGTGTGTGATGAACTCTTTATATTATTTTAGTTTCTTAACACTACCACATCTCAGATTATTCCAGGTTTTATTGTGTTTGCATTTCAATATTCAGAATTTAGTAGTTTAAAGATTTGAACTTTACCAATCATACTTCAAATACATGGCACATCAGTTGGAGATTTGGCTTTGTTTAATTGCTTATCTATTTCTCAATAACCCTAATTGTCTGAGTAGCTTTCATTGAAAAGTTCTAAGACTACTTTGTCACAAAGATGATAGACCTTCTCCCTTCCATGTATATGTGTTTGACTCTGTGTGTGTGTGTGTGTGTGTGTGTGTGTGTGTGTGTGTTGGTCAGAGGACAACTAGTGGGATTACATTTCCAAAATTTCTCCAAGAAATCCAACTATGGTGATTATTCTTGCTTGCTAGTACTTTTACCTACTGAGCTGTTTTTGTAGATCAGAGATGATAGGGCACCAAGCTGGCAATTGGGTACTTCATACCCTAAACAGCATTGTAGTACTTTTATACACAATCTGTTTGCCAAGACTGATCACGTGGCACCTCCAAATTAGCAAAACTATTCTCAAAAGAGCAGAACTCTCTAATTACTTGGTGAATATCATTAACAAGAATACATATACATACATACATACATACATACATGTGTGTGTATTCATGTTTGAGTATATGTGATGGTTCTGTGCAAAATGGTAATAATAAACCAATTAAAAAACCAAGAAATAAGAAGTATAAAATGGGGGTAGTAGCCAGGTCATCATGATGATTTAGGAAATTAAAGGTCTGAACAAAAAGAAAGAGTTTTAATATTGGTCCTTCGTACAGTATAAGAAATTTAAAATATATTATTTATGCAAAAACGTGGTTGTTATTTCATTAGAGGAATGCTGAAGTGAAAATTTCTGGTTTTTTTGGAGACTCAGTTATGTCATGTGATGTTTTTCTGCAAACTGTGTTATGAGAGCATGTTTTTGCAGAGGTAGACATGTGGGAGAATGTATTGCTGAAAACAGGCATGTAGTGTTTTCTGGAAGCTGCATGGAAAAAGAGCTTGTGATGTTTTGCTAGAGTGGATGCTTGAGAGAACATGTGATATTCGGAAAGGGTATAATTGTAACCCAACAGACACTGGACTGGACGAGGCTGTGTGGCATTGGCTCACCTTGCCACTCTTTGTTCGTCTTCATTGGGTTTTGCTGACCTTGGTCTTTGTGGATGATGCTGTGATATTGGTTCACCTTGCTGGTTTTGATGATCACTATTTGTCCTGACATTGTAGAGAGAATGCACCAAAGATGGATTCATTCCTTTCAGTTTCTTCTGGACCAAACTGCCCTTGGAATTGGTGAAGGCAAGTGGATCAAGCTACCACTGCTGATTCATGTAAACTGAACTACTGATATCCAGACAACAGAGTTTGGATTCGTCCCAAAGAATTATTTATAAACAAGCCACATCCTCCTTTGCCCTATTTACCTTTCCTTTCCACTCCCTCTGGTGGGTGTTGGGCTAGAAGAAAGGTTAAAGCATTTAAGTATACTTATTAAAATAAGTTTTGAGAAATACAAGCATATAGAGAATAGTTTGCTTTGGGATAAACTTTATCATAAGGAACTTCACTGAGTGCATTGCAGGGATCAAAAGAAGAACCCACTGGATCCTTTGGTGAAATAATATGAGCTTAGATTAAAAATCAGTTTGCTATTTCTCATGAAAATATGATTTAGTTTAGAATCTATTCCTGATGGACTGTGTATGTGATTGCTTCCAGAAATTATGTGTTCATCTCTGGAAGCACTTCTTTCAAGGGAACCCAGAGGAAAACAGAACTTTCGATAAATAACTCTTCTTGTTAGACGAGTATGCATGATCGAAGGGTGTACACATGTGTGCTGTGTTCACTTACATTATGTACCTGCCACCTTTGCCCTCAGAGACTCTGCAGTTCTGGAAGTACTCTAAAGTTCCATTTCAAAAACATTAGATACTTTAAAAAACACAAGGTAAAGCTGATGCCAAGAAATATTAAGTATTTTGCTCAAGGCCAAACATATAATTAGTACCTGATCTGGGATGATTGATTTTCAGCCCAGGGATTTTCCTGCTATTCAAATATTTATAATGAATAAAAGAGTTACCCCTTTATTTTCTATTGTCATTACACTTAAGCAGAGCCTTGTTTTTCCTTCTGCTCCTTTATGGTGAAGAATGGATTTGCAATCAGACTTCAAGTCTTGCAAAAAAAATATTTTTTTTTCAAACCTTTAGTAGATTCTTGACTTTCACCAGAGGGTCTCTTAAGCAGATAATGGTATCTTGAGACTTCATTGGCTCACTGCTATCTTCTATTTTGATGAAATGGAGTTGGAGATGGAATGGCTTAGCAATTTTCTAACAGTCTTTTATTTTACCTTTTGTGGTACATTCAACTCTTCTAATCATGCTAGCCTCCCCATTGACACATATCTTCTTGCCTCACCTATTCAAAGGTCTTCCTCAATCAAAGTTCTTATACTTAAATTGTTCACTTCCATTTGGAGACAGTTTCCTTATTAACATACTTACTTTCTTCCCATTGTACCCCCCATTTCATGCATTATCCAAAGCTCTACGCAGCCATAGTTGTAGACCCCATTATTAGGATTAAGTTCTGTCCTCTACTGAAAAAAAAAAGATTGCTAAGATAACTCTAAAACATTTACAATATGCAGTCATCGTTGATCTGGTCCAAAACAAATATTTTACAGATTTTTTTTTTAACTTTGTAAAATGAGATTTAACTATTTGATTGACTGTCCACGAATGGACTCCACAAGTAGCACTTGACAGAGTCTAAAGAATACTGTCTGAAACTTAATGACTGTATTTTATAGCCTATAAGCATAAATTTTTGTTTGGCTGATTGCCATCTGTACATTCTTTTATGAGACTGATTCTCAGACATAGGGTAGCATTAAAACCCTAAATAGCAGAGCTACTTTTGGCAATTCAGTATTTGACAATAGTGTGTGTAGTGGTTATTTCTGACTGTCAACTTGACTATATCTGGAGTGAATTACAATCTAGAATTAGAAGGCTCACCTGTGATCTAGATCTTGAGCCTGGAAGACAGAAGTTTCAGGTGTGGTGGTACGCACACCTCTAATCTGAGCCACACCTGCTGCTGGAGATCTACATAAGGACATTGGAAGTAGGAAGATTTAATCTTCTTCTTCGCCTGTGAGCCTTGTGGGACTAAGCAACTGCCAGATCCTTGGGTTTTCATTCACAGCTACTGCTGACCATCTTTGGGGAGTTTGACTACAGACTGTAAGTCATTAACAAATTCCCTTACTATAAAGAGACTACCTATAAGTTCTGTGACTCTAGAGAACCCTGACTAATACAGTGTATTAGGATCCAGAATACAAAGCCATCATTCCTGTTGCAAGAGAACTAAATTACTTTGATTTGGTGACCCACTGCAAGTCAGGTCTAAGCCAATAGATATTACGGTAATGAAAACTATTGCAGTTTCAGTGGTAAGAGAGAATCACAGTGGGAAGCATCTTTAAACACCTTTGGAATTTCCAACATCTTTTGATTTTTTTTTCTTTAAAAAAAATTGTTGAATCATTCTCAATAGCACATATATACAGATAAAGCATTTCTGCCAATGGCACAAAAATGCATATGAGACAATAGATGACACACCACCTCCTAGCCCCAGTGACTTTTAAAGATTTTCTACTCCTAAGGAAGAATCACAATGCGTGTACCTAATTTGAAGACTTAAGACTGTTAGTCATGTATTTCTGGTAATAGATAGGTCTGCTATGAACTACAGTAAATATTTAACTAACTTTTATACCCACTTCTACTTGGTATTCATCTGTGCGTGCAGGTTAAGTTAAAAATTATTCAGGGTAGCTTAACTAATTTATGTTAGAAATCTTAATTATTAATGAGTTCAATATTATATTCAACACTGAATTACCCAGAGAAGTATCATACTTCATCAATATGCATATGTGGATGAAAGATTCTTAATGATCTACCTCCTCCCAGATGTCTGTACTTAAGGGATTGGGGGACATCATATTTATACACACACACACAGAGAGAGAGAGAGAGAGAGAGAGAGAGAGAGAGAGAGAGAGAGAATTTTTTGAATAAAAACTCATACAGGGAAATGGCTTAGTCATTGGAGTGCTCTGTGCAAGCATGAGGTCATAAGTGTAGATTCCAGTATCCAAGTAAAAATCTGGATTCAGGGAATGTGTTTACAACCCTAGTGTCAGGAGATGTCTGTATAGATGACAGGCAGATCCTAGGAACTTGTTGATCAGCTAATGTAGCCAAACTGGAAAGCTGCAGAATTACTGAGTGTCTTAATTAGTGTTATAGCGCTGTGAACAGACACCATGACCAAGGCGAACTCTTATAATGACAACATTTTAATTGGGGCTGGATTACAGGTTCAGAGGTTTAGTCCATTATTATCAAGGCAGGAACATGGCAGCATCCAGGCAGGCATGGTGCAGGAGGAGCTGAGTTCTACATCTTCATCTGAAGGCTGATAGCAGAATACTGGCTTCTAGGCAGCTAGGATGAGGGTCTTATAGCCCACACCCACAGTGACACACCTACCCCAATAGGGCCACACCTTCTAATAGTGTGACTCCCTGAGACAAGCATATACAAACCATCATAGTAAGAAATCCTGTCTCACAAAAAGATAAAAAGTAAGATTGTGACTGACAGAAGAAGACACCTGACAGTAAACTCTGGCTTACATACACATATACACGTACAGTCTCTCTCACACACATACACACAACTAGTGTAGCAGACAGAGATATATGACCAGGGTATCTGACAGTGCTGGGGTACAAAGTCCAGTCTGTTCCATGTCTTATACTGTGTTCTGGTCATGGTTCAAGCATTTTGAAAGTATTCAGGCATGTATAAACCAGCACTTTTGAGAATCTTTGTTGTGTGATTATTTACCAACTTCAAGTTATGATTTAAGCCTTATGAAAAAAGAAGGAATAAAAGAAACTCCAATTTGCCATTTAATGGTGTGGGCACTGAAGATCTGGGCTGGATTAGCATCAATCATCATATAGTGAGGATATATGATGGAACTGTTTTGATATAATTCGGATATGAAAACTAGACTCTATCTCTACAAATTTTATATTTCAATGCAGCTATTGTGCCCGGGCACATATTGTCAGGTTGAACATTATTGTAGCTTACAAGATTTGTAATTAGATAATACTGTTCCCTCAGTTGGGATTTCTTTTGGTGTGATAGAACACCATGACCAAAATCAACTTGAGAAGGAAAATTTATTATATCCTATTTTGTAGTCCATTATGTAGAGAAGTCCTCACAGAAGTCAAGTCAGGAACAGGGTCAGAAACTGAAGTATGGGCTGAGGAGAAATGCTGTTTACTTGGTTTCTCCAATGGCTTGCTCAGGCTGCTTTCTCATGAGCCACAAGACCACCTGACTGTATGGATGGCACCACTCACAAGAGACTATACATTTCCAAACCAATTACTAGTTAATAAAAATGGTATAAATTTGCCTATAAATCTTATGAAGGCATTTTCTCAACTGATCATCCCTCTTCATAGATGACTTCAGCTTGTGTCAGGTTAATGTAACACTAGCCAGCACAACCTTAAAGATCTTTTCACCTTCAGTAGTCTACATTGCATTTCTGGATCTGCGATGGTTAGCCATGACAGAGGAAGCTTTTAATTATGCTCCAATATGATTTACTCATGTTCTTTGATTAAATAGTGTAGTGTCTTCAGCAAAAGGGTCTTACCATTGAATTATTGAAGGCAATAAAGAGCAATGGAAATATCCTGTATTGTTTTGGGAGGCTCTAGAACCTCTCTGGTTAACAGTTCTTAGAGAATTATCCTACAGCTTGCAACTCTCCCTGAGGGATTATTAACAATTAATGGTTGTGAGGGGAGGTGTGATTTTCCTCAGGAATGTAGCTACTGCTTAATTGCTACTGCTCTAGTGAATAACTTCCCACACATGCTTGGGCAAGAACCCTAGTCAAACTCAGCGAGGCAAATAAAAAGATACGAAAGTAGGAAGAGACCTTGTTTCGATGAAAAATTCCAGCGGGGGGGGGATGATGACAGAGCTGAATGGGCTTGGTAAAAAAAAAAACATGACTAAATTTTATTGTATTAATGTATGAAACTTTCACATACTTTTAAGAAATATAACATGGTCATAATATGACACAAGAATTCCTTAGTCTATTATTTTGCAAAGGAACTAAAGAAATGGCTCAACTAAAAAGCTATTTGCTACATGGGCATAAACTAGAATTTGATCTTTCCATACATAAAGATGAAGCTGGATGTTCCCACACATGACACAAGAGCTGATTCCATCTCTCCTCTACCCCACCCCCCTTAGGAAGGGCATTTATTGCTAAGTAGTGTCTCAGTGCTCCGTTTTCCATAGACTAATATGACTGAATGTTTGCATAATACCTGTAATATGTTAGGCACTCTTCTAGAAGCCAGAGAAACAGCATAAAAAAAGAGGCATCTTCTGCCACCCAGGGCTTACAATTTAGTGCATCTTGTAAAGCTCTTCAGGAAATTCTGTTAAGTCCACCACCATTAGCAGAGAGTAATACTCAACTTTCCATGATAAGAATATAATTTTCTTGTGTTATATAAGAAAATAAGATCATCACTCACTGAAGTTAATAAAATTTAAAGTACTTATCCATCATATCTTTGACAGTTTTTTCCCATTAAATGAGTTATCAAGTTATCTTTTTAGAAATTCTTTTGTGGAAACAAATCTGTTTCACTGATGTAGGTTCACTTCCATTTCACACTACAGATTGAACATTTAACTAAGTGTCCTTAGACAAGTCACCTAATCATTCAAAATTTAACTTTTCTAATTATGTGAAACAGGCAAAAACTATCATTTTGAAAAGGTCATCATATAAAATATAAAATATTTTAGTGATTATTCCAGCAAATCCTATGCACCTAATCAATGATAATTATTACTGGCAAGGCTAACAGAATTGGGAAAATGCTTTGAATCAATAAATTTAAAAGGCTATTGATTGATTTCTGAAGGATTCATTACATCTGACTGATGTTATAGACTGCTGAGAGACCCTCAATTATGTTATTATAATTATTTTAATAGTACCCCCAAATTGATCTGAACATATTGATCATGATAATAAAATGACTTGATTTTTCCATTGTCCATGATGTACAACCCTCAAATGACCACTGACTAAGGAGACCCACTGTTCATTATTTCCATTCTTTTGTTTGGTGGTAGCCTCCACCTCAGCTCCCTGCTTTTAATTTCTTTCAAGACTGCATGACTTTCATAGTGAAAAATTAGAAACTCACATGAGTAAATTTGAAAAGAAATTTCATTTCTGGAGTATTACCTTAGTAACTCCTCAGAATTCTGTGATTTCCCTAGGAAATCCCTGATGGAATTCAGCATCTTCTTGATTTCCTTTACATTTCTATTTCTATAGAGACCAAGAATTATCTATCACCTATCTACTAATCATCCACCAATGTCAATTAAACACATATCTCTATTACCCATCTATCTATAATTCATCATCTTTGCATCCATAAATAATCTCTATCAAACATCTCTCTCTCTATTATTTATCTCAAATATATCATAAATATATATCACAACTATATGTAATATCTCATCATTTATTTATCAATCATCTATCTATCATTTGTCAATATATCACTTGTCTATTAATCATATATCTTCCCTTTATCCTCTATATTTGTAGGAATCATACACTGGGGGTAACCTTCCTATTAGCATGTTATTTATATTATTAGTTTCCTCATAGATAATTCACCTCGTTGTATCCTATAATTTTATAGGATGATATTTCTCTGCTTATATATCTTCTTACAGGAGGTGATATATATTTCTAATGTAAAGTTTTGATTACTATAAGCCAAATATGATGATACATGCCTTTTATCTCAACACTTGTGAAACAGAAGCAAGTAGTTATCTGTGGATGTAACAGCAGCCTGATCTACAGGGTGAGAATTTGTTTCCAAATAAAACTTAAACTATGAATTTTATGGATAGTAATTTTAGATTAACAGTTATATGATATTAATAACTTTCAAATGCCATTCACAGCCACTATATTTACTTCCATTTTCCTGTATTGTCCTTGCCTCCTTTCACTGTACCAAGTAGCTTCTTTCTAATTTCAGGTTTTTAAACATCTACATCCAGATATTTATAAAATGTGCTGTTTGTTTTGCAGTGTCTGGTTTATTTCATGAATATTATGATCTCCACTATCATCCACTAAATGAAATGCTATATTTTAAGTGTTGAGTAATATTTTGCTGGCTATAAAATAATCTTTCCCATACCCAGTCATTTTTCTGACCACAGGCTGATCACATAACCTTGGCCATTTTAACAGTGCTCCAATAAGCATAGCTATACAGATGTCCCTACTATATGCTCACTCTGATTGGAGAAGTTGACTATCTAAACGTAGAAGAATAAAACTCCATCCCACTTTCTCACCATGTACAAAAGTCAATTGAAACTAACCATAGACCTTGGTAGATACCTGAAAACTTGAAACTACTATAGGAAAACCAGGGAAAATATTTCTGGACAAACATAAACAATGCCTTCCTAAATAGGACCTCTAGATCTTAGGCCAAAATGACAGAATTGAGAAATGAAATTGCACAAGTTATTAAAAGCCTTTATACAGCAAAGCAAACAATTACCAAAGTGAAGAAACTATCTACAGAATGACTGGAAATCTGGACCAACTATGCATCTGACAATATAAGCAGTGTTAGGATGGAAAATTTATGAGCAATGGGCAAGTAAATGCGACAACTCTCAGAAGTAGAATCCTACTACCAGGAAAACAAATAACCTCATGGGGGTACAGACACAAACAACCTCCATCAAATGTTTATTTCCATCAGCCCTGCCTATCATCAACACTTAATGTACTACGTGAGAAAATAGTGCTTTTGTGTAGCTTATGTATTGCCTTGGAATGGCAGGGTGTGCTACAGTGTGCCCTCCAGAACCAAGGTGAAGATGCGTTTATTACAATGTATTGCTCATTACAGATATTTATACTCTCAAGCATATAAATTCCAACTCTTGAAGTCTACTAGATACTGATCTCACAAATTCTCTGGAACTCTGGCTTCTCAGTCACTTTTTAGAAAAGCATAGCTCCAAAATTAAGAATAAAAAAACCAAACAAACCCCAAAATAGATATAATGTTTAGGGGACTTGAGTAACAATGCTTTAAAAATATAAGAATTTGGACTAGCCTATAGGAAAATTTCAAATTCCAGAGTGTTTAGTCTTGAGCACAGAAGAGCTTGTGAAACGTGAGTGTTCATTTTTTACTCAGAATGTCATAATGATGTAACAGACCAAAGCATTCTTGTTGGACAATGAAAATTTAGAAAAGAAAACCCTTTAAAAAAAATTCGAATGCTCCAGAATTGTCCCTGTCTAAAAGAACTGTAGGGACAGAAGTGGAGAAGAGACTGAGGGAAAGGTGGTCCAATGACAGGTCCAACATCGGATCCATCTCAAGGGAGTGCCCAAGTCCTGACCCTATTACTGATGCTATGGTGTGCTTACAGACAAGAGCCTAGCATGGCTGTCCTCCAAGAGGCCCAACAAGCAGCTGACTGAGACAGAAGGAGATACTTATACACAACCAAGTCTGAGTGAAGTCGGGGAACCCTGTGATTGAGTTAGTGAAAAGCTAGAAGAAGCTGAGGTGGAAGGCAGCCCCATAGGAAGACCAGCAATCTCAACTAACCAGGACCCCTGAGATCTCTCAGACACTGAGCCACCAACCAGGCATACAGGAGGTGGTCCGAGGCCCCTGACACATATACATCATGGACTGTCTGGTCTGGCCTCAGTAGGAGAAGATGCACCTAACCCTGCAGAGACTTAAGGCCCCAGAGAGTGGGGAAGCCTGGCAGGGAAGGATTGGATGGGCATCCTCTTGGAGACAGGGGAGGAGGAATGGGATGAACAACTGTGAGAGAGCTGGACTGAGAAGGGATAATGACTGGACTGCAAAAACATAAAAGTAATTTAAAAAAGAAAAACTTGAATGCTCAAAAACAATCCTAAAATGGTGAATTCCTTTTTTACTACAAGTGAGCAGAGAGTTATAACATAACACAGTCTTTTTAATAAACATCATTCTTGAAAGTTATCTGTACATTTTATGGAATTCTATTCATCACAGTGACAAAAGATAGGCATTTACATTGACCTTTATATAAAGGATATAAATGACTTTCTCCACAGTTCTTGTGTGTCTGTGTGCACACATGTGCATGCATTCACAAATCTATGCACACAAATGTGAAGGCCTAAGTTGATGGTGGGGTGTCATTCTACACAATTGTCTACTATGTTTTGAGGTGGAGTCTCTCACTGAACCTGAAGCTCACCAATTGTCCAATGAGCACTGGGGTCTGCCTGTCTATCATCCTAGTGTTAGGATGGCAGCATATCTTGTTACATCTGGCTGGGTACATAGGTCCTGGGGGTCTAAACTCATATACCCATACTTGTATTGCAAGGATGTTACCAACTGTAAGCAATCTCTCCCATTAAGTTCTGTGAAAACTTTTATTCAAACTTTCTTTTTAATAATTAAAAATAATTATGTATATGGGGGTTTTGTCTATGTCTGTGTACCATATGCATGCCTGGTACTTAAGGAAGCTAGATAAAAGCATTGAGTCCCTTGAAACTAGGGTTATAGACAGTTGTAAACCATCAATCATATCATGCTGGGAGTAGAACCCAGGTCTTCTGTACTCCCAACCACTGTCAAGACTCCAGTAGACTCTTCCACCCTTTGTTATGATTTTTGACTGGCCTATAATCTCAGAGATAATTCTGGTTGATTTCTAGTTAATAAGACTTTCCCTGTATTCAGACCCAAGACCCCAGGCAGAGACTGTACCATGCAGAATTGAGTGCCTGAAAACTCCATCCTTAATGGGCGGGGAGGGGCAAGGATGGCACAGAGGCTGGTTTGACAGATGTCTGTAGTTAGAGCAATTATTTATCAGTTCTCCATTCTGCCAGTCCTTTTCTTCCCCTCCATTTTGGTTCTTTGTTCAGTATCAAATGAAAATCCCACTGCTGGAGAGGGCCTGTTCCATTTAGAGAATTTCTCAATATACTAAAGGGAAATGCAGTGGCTTTCACTAGTGAGTTATTTGTGATCCTTTCTCCTTACTTTCCCTCTAGATATGAAATAAATTAGAGTAATGGACATAATTAGCCAAGTCTCATCTCAGAAGCATAATTTATTACCAGGTTGAAACCCCTTGAACTAAAATGCTAAGCGATTTGTGGTCATTATTACGCAACACTTTGCACACTTTTGCTGACCTAGATTTCTGGCTAAAAAGAAGGGGAAAAAACTAAATTATGAAATAAAAAAAAAAAAATGAGCCATACCTAGTTTTCTGATTAAACTTTATCAGGCTATGTTTTTCAAACTACCTTTAAATGATCATATCCCAAACTCATCAGCCATTGCGAAGTGATAAAGATGTTGCTACTCTTGGACCTTCAAAGAATGTTAAACTGATACAGGTAAGCCAAGTCTGCCAGTTATATGCTTGACGAGGTAACTAGTTTAGAAGTAAAGCCAGCAAATTTTTTTTCCAAGGAAGTTGCAGTCAGATTGAGAAGTGAAAAATCCAGAAAAAAGTATTAATAAATCACAAGAAATTCAGAACTTACTACCCACACCTTACTCACCCATACTGAAATAAACTTAAGGAAAATAAAAGAATTGTAATTATTTCTAATAAGAAACATTGTGCTCTCTCTCTCTCTCTCTCTGTATGTGTGTGTGTGTGTGTGTGTGTGTGTGTGTGGTGTATGTGTGTGTACTCACACACATGTATGGAGGTGAGTTGACCATATCAGGTGTCTCCATTGATTTTTGTATATCTTACTTTGAGCACAGTTTCTCATTGTTATTTGGGCAAAAGTGAGTAGACAGCAAGCTCCAGGAGAGTCCTATCTCTGCCTCCTAAGTGGGGTGTTGCAAATATGTTTAGCAGTGTTTGGCTTTGGTATGAGTGCAAAGAATTCAAATTCAGATCCTCTTGCTCAGCAAGCATTTTAGCCCCTGATCCTGAGCAAAAACAACTATGCAAGTTACAGTATGAAGTGAATAATAATAGTCAAAGCCACATACAGAGAAATGTATGCTGATGCTCCAAAAATGTTTTCTCACCACACGAAGTTCAGAGAACTTTGTCATATGACAATGATACAAGGAAATACAATGGGTACTTCATTCTAATGTCTTTCTTTATGTCTGTGTGTAGTGCGGACTGCAAATATGTCAAACCAAGAGTGATATTTGGTGAAAGGTTTTGTTTATATGGATGATATTATTAATTCTCAATTGAGAAGTTTTTTTCCTATTCTAGATGTGTTATGCTTGCCAATTTCTGTTAATTTGAAGAATAGACAAGTGTGGTTATTTTAATTCACGTGGTTTGAATTATTTGTATTCCATCTCAGCTATTACATGGAAAATTCTTTAATTAAAGGACGAAAATTAAAGTCTGCTCTTCATTCATCTTTGGCATAAATATCTGTAACCTTATAACTAACTCGAATGTACTTGCAAAAAGTTACTGTATAATTCTTCAGAGGTCAGCTAAGACAGAAAAAGGTCATAATGATAATTACTGGTAATATCTTTAAACATATATTTCAATCATGACTAACTTTTTGCTCTTCTATTAAATAAACAGTAAATAATTCAACAAACTCAGCTTTTATTTATTGTTCATCAGAGAAAGTCACGTTCTGATGCTAGTTGGAAGAAAATGAGAAAAAATGGATTTGCCACATGTCTAAGTGTTGAAATGTGCTGGCAATTCTATTTCTTCCAGCTTTGCCCTACTTTGGAAGTGAAGATAATTCTCTGCTTAACTCTCCTCGTTCAGATCAATAGTAAGCTGATAAGCAGATGGCTGAGAGGCACTGAATATGCGTCTGGCTGCTGACAATTTAAGATCTCCTTGTGACTGGCTGCATCAAACCATGCTAGGTATCTGATAGTCTCTAGCATATTGCATCTTTAGAACCAAAGTGAAATATTTATTTTGAACCCAATGGAGAACACATTGCTGGTGGAGTATTCAAATAAGCCATTTATGGAGATTACTTTATTTTTAAATGCTTTGGAGACAGAATCACCACATCCTGAGCATGACCCCCTTTCTGAGGGTTGCAGGAGTGATGTGCTAATGAGATGGATGTTATTTAAGGAGAGAACTTCAATGCCTTGTCTTTTTGGTCATTCTTCAAAGGATATACTTCTCTAGAGAATTGTTCCTGGTATTTGTGATTCTTATGAATGATCAGAGAGCAGTTTTCTGCTTGTGTAGTAAGATCATATTTTATTTCTCTAAAGGTTTTATGTATTTATTTATTTTGTTTTATGTGTATAAGTGCTTTGGAAGCGTGTATGTAAGTGTACCATGCGTGTGCATTGCTATCAGAGAGCGGAAGAGTCCATCAGATTTCCTGGAGCAGGATTTACAGAGGGTTGTGAGCCACCATGTGTCTTCTGGGAACTCAACTGGGGTCCTCTATAAGAGCAGCGACTGCTCTGAATCGATGAGTCATCTCTCCAGCCTAATATTTTTACTTACTCTATTCCGTAGATATCATTCAACTCACCTAATAATATACACAGCAATATACATTCCTTATGCCTTGTGCCTTGTTTTTATAATTATGGATCTTGAACTGAATGTGTACCTTGACAGAAATGGAAAGTTGCCATATCCTAATGGTCCAAACATTAAAGATTTCAACTGAGAAACAGACTTACTTTGTAATGAAAAAAAAAACAAAAAACAAAAAACAAAAAAAACCCTAACAGCTTTATATTCTTGTTAGCTCCAGAAAAAAGAAATTGCTTTCATTTCTTAGATTAACTATATGAATGTTTGACTGAACGTATATATTTGCCATGGATTTAAAATATTTTCTCAGATAAAGCTGCTTTTGATTTGTGTTTTAGTTACTTTTGTAACTGCTGTGAAAAATAGTTTAAGGAAGAAAGGAAGGATTGGGACTTACACTTTGAGAATACAGTCTACAAAGATGAGGAATGTGCTGTAGCTAGGGCTTGAAGCAGCTGATCTCTCTCTCTCTCTCTCTCTCTCTCTCTCTCTTTCTCTGTGTGTGTGTGTGTGTGTGTGTGTGTGTGTGTGTTTGTGCACACCTGTGTATGTCTCTGAATCTCTCTGTCTCTCTGTCTTTGTGTGTATGTATGTATGTCTGACTC
>JADRCH010000255.1:2317022-2381379 GCA_019843965.1 Rhynchomys soricoides
GAGAGAGAGAGAGAGAGAGAGAGAGAGAGAGAGAGAGAGAGAGAGAGCTGGAAACAGGTGCACATCTGGCTTAGGCTGTGTTGGCATCAATCTCAGGGCTTTGGACATGCTAGATAAGCATTCTACTAGTGGATTTGTAGCTGTGTCCCCAGTCATGGCTTTGCTCTTTATTTCATTCAAATTCATATGCTACTTCTTTCCAGTGGTACATAAGCTCTTTTGGACCAGTCTGTTACATGCTTCATTGAAGTGAAAGACTTAATCTCAGGTGTAAAGTCACTCTTTGAAGGGGAATAATACCTCTCTCTCTTGTTCTCCCCTTGTGTTTAGCCTTTGCTCAACAAACGCTTTGAGAATGAGTATGTGCATGTATATGTATATGATGTAGACATATAATGTATATATGTATAATGTGTGTGTTATATATGTATTGTTATATGTGTATATGAATGTATTTATATGTGAACATGATATCATATCTAAACTGTAATAAAGCTATCTCCTTTTCTAGATATCAAAATAAATTTTCTTAACTGATTCTTTATGATGTTCTGAAAATTGAACCAGGTGTGGATACAGTTAGTCATGACACATTTAAAGTTAGACATTAAGAGTCAGAAAATCTGAATTTTAAGAAAATTGAGGGGCTGGAGAGATGGTTCAGTGGTTAAGAGCACTGACTGTTCTTACAGAGGTTCTGAGTTCAATTCCCAGCAACCACGTGGTGGCTCACAACCATTTGTAATGGGATCTGATGCCCTCACATACATTAAAAAAATTAATTAATTAATCTTTTAAATTAATTAATTAATTAATTAAAAAAAATAAAAAAAGAAAAAGAAATAGAAAATCGACTTCCAGCATTCATCAATGGCTAATAGCTCTTCACCTAGTTATAGGGCTTTGAGCTTACCTCTGGAAGGAGTAGAGATAGTGGTTAAGAAGCTGAAGGGATTGGAGTGGGTGGGTTGGGATTGGACATGATCAAAGCTCTGCATTGAGTGAATGTACAAAATTCTCAAACAATAGAAAGAAAACCTGGGTTTTAGCATCACAACTATTTCCTGTGTAAGTAAACCTGGTAGACCATTTGATCATGCTCTTTCCTTTCCCTGTCAGTTAAAAATTATGATAGTTGGTGAGACACAGAGTCTGATAAACTTCAGAGAGCAACTGTAAATGTAGCTTGCTCTGAGTATTTCACAGTCTTTATACTGTTCCTAAAGCAGAGCTGGGGACATAAACTATCTTCATACATGCAGCCTCTGCACTGTCACATGTTCCCAATTGCTAAGGAAATTGGCCCTATTGATTAGCGTCCTTGAATGAACCTGTCTCTGTCCCTGCATAATGGAGTTCAATAATCCTAAGCCTAAGGTTAGTCCTGAGGAGCTGTTCTTTCTTATTCCACTTGATGTTGTGATAAAAAAAAAAGAGATGAGAATAAAACAAATAATCATTTGTGTAATATCACAGGACTAAATTTAAAAAGGCATAATAAGAACACACACACACACACACACACACACACACGCACAACTTCCACCCGCGCCACCCCCACCACTGGTTACAATAAATTAATGTTTTATGCACAACTAAATGAGTCTTTAATGCTCTGTGTTCTCTCACTTGTAAGTCAAATCAGTTTTGATTTAATTATTCATTTTTTCAGTGAATGGAAACAGTAAGGAATGTCTGAAAATGACTGAAATGTCTTCTCCTCTCATGCTGTGGTCAATTCCAGGCACAGTTCTAAGACTGACTCTTCATAGAAGACCCTCCCTTTTGTTCCTTTGACCTTTCGATATGCTACTCCTAGCGTTCTAAATGATATGTTTTCAAAACACCATTGTCATTATTTTTTACTTAATATGTTTAGCCATGTCAGTCCCCCTAAAATACCCCTTTATAATGGCTCAATCACAGTAATGACGTACAGAAGATCACACTGAGTCAGAATTCTACTTTTGTTTGTTTGTTTGTTTTTTGTTTTGTTTTGTTTTTGGCATGCTCTTGTTCTTTTAAGATCATGAGCTTTCATATCATCTGACAGAACGTCAGAATAAAACCATCTTCTATGTTACATTTGTCTTCCTCACTGCGTGTATGTTTAATGAGGATAATTAATCTTTGCATTAGAGTAATCTGTTTAAGGAGGTTTGCTAAGTTTCACAAAGCTACTACCTATAAAACAATTAAGCACAATGCCCTCTTCCCCCCCCCCCCCCCACTGTGTAGAAAATAGTAAGGGATGGTAAGAGTGCATTAGCCCTTGAGTTCCTTTGCCTCCTTAGAGAGGACAAATTTACAGGACAAAAATATTGTCACTGAAAAGTGTCTCAATACAAAAACCTCGCCATCTTCCACATGGTGTCCCCTCTTATCACTTCTGTACAGACCCTGGGACTTGAAAGGGTTTAGAAATTTGCTTAACTTCCCATTTCCTGACATAATGAGGAAATCAATGTGTCTTGCTTTTTGAAATGCTTGTGAGTCCAGAATAATTCAACAGGGGTGTTCATTGATAAGCAGAAAGGAAACTGCAGGGATTTGCTCATCAACCCCCATCAGTGATAACTGACAGATAAGACTGTGTTAATGTATTGTGGGGAGGGGCATACATATTCTGCATCTGTAGCAACAGACTTTAGAATTTTGTTAAGGGTTTATTTTTTAATTGTGAGCGATATTCCAGAGAACACACAAGAACTGCTCCAATTCAACCAGGACCTTGAAAGTGACAGGGGAACCCAATTTGTTTCAGTAAATCTCTCTGAGATTTAAATCATCAATTACATACATAAATATTCTATGGAGACAAGTTGTCTGTTGGTGGGAAATCAATGGGTCTGCGAGCACAGTTATCTTATGTGTATCCTTGAGTTAGCTTCCTTGCTTTGTGAGGTTGGATGAGTCCTGGGTGTTCATGGTGTTCCTTCGGGATGACTGTGGCATGAGTGCAAATCCTCTTTGTTTGTTTGGTTTTTGTTTGTTTGTTTGCCTTTAGTGCATATTTCAGTGCAACGTAAGGCAGAATAAACCCAATTCAATAAGACTAACCTATTATCGACTTTTTAAAATATTTATGTGCTGTTACATCTGTTCTTTTGTCATTGGGTTTTGGGTGGCTTGACAAGTTGCTGTGATAACTTCCTACCATATTCTCCTTCAGTGCTCAAATTATATTTTGTGTGGCACGATGTTACTTAAGAAAAAATTCCTGTTCCTTTTGCTATGGAGGAGGTGGTGAGCAAAGGAATACAGGCAAGCAAGCTTTCCAGGGAGGGTATATAAAACTAATTGTGTTTGCATTAATTTAATCATGGAAATCATCAGACGGATCAAGCCCTTTCTGAAAGAGATTTCACATCTGAGTGGCCAAATAGTGCACACATAGCCTGAGACCTGAGCGTGTCTTCTGGGTACTAAGGCTAGGATGTGGTTGATATCTACTAAGAGGACAATGGCCCCAGTCTTACAATAAGGAAATGGTTATGACAATATGTGGATTATTGTGTGGCTTCCATTTCTAATAGACAAATTGTAGCTTAGAAGACACTATCATGAATGCCTGAGAAAATATGGAAGCCATAGCTTAATTTCTCCACTCTTAATCTATGAAAACAACAATAAATAAATATACTAATTTTGCATTTCCATAGTTGTGATAACTTATTAAGCAGGTATTGAAAACTAATATAAGAACATGGAATCATCTACACTGAAGGGAATACCCTAATAAGATAACAGAAAACAACGAAGATAATAAAAATATGCATGTCACCTGTCAGTTAGTGAGGAGTCATGCAACCTGAATTCAAGGACATGATAAAACCCGTGTCAATTCAGGTAGGATACAGAACAATCATATGTGATCATTGCTTCATCATATACACTTATAAATTATATTTTTTTTTTTTTTTTTTTTTTTTTGGTTTTTCAAGACAGGGTTTTTCTGTATAGCCCTAGGTGTCCTGGAACTCACTCTGTAGACCAGGTTGGCCTCGAACTCAGAAATCCGTCTGTCTCTGCCTCCCAAGTGCTGGGATTAAAGGCGTGCGCCACTACTGCCAGGCTTATATGGGTTTTATCTATGTTATATCGACATATCTGAGAAAGAAAATTATTGTTTTGAAAATTTTGGTAATGAAATAAAAATAAAGCTTTCATTCATTTTTTTCCTGCAGAGTTTATGTCAGATCTGAATGCTGGAGGACAGTTTCAACTTGGATCAATTTTCTTAGACAGACTTCCAAGTTGTCACCTAATCTCTCTCTGTCTCTCTCTCTCTCTCTCTCTCTCTCTCTCTGTCTCTCTCTCTCTCTCTCTCTCTGTCTCTCTCTCTCTGTCTCTCTCTCTCTCTGTCTCTCTCTGTCTCTCTCTCTGTCTCTCTCTCTGTCTCTCTCTCTCTGTATGTGTGTGTATGTGTGTGTGTCCCTGTCCCCCTCTCTCTTGTTTCTCCCTCTCAATATCTTCCTGCATAGCCCAGTTTGGCTCTAACTTGGGACTCTTTTTCAGACTTCCATGTTATCAGATGCTTAGGTAGACAGCACCCAACTCAGAGTTTATAAATGTCTGTTGAGTATAATGATTATCTGTCATGCAGGCTGAAGAAATCTGAAGAAACCAAGTGTCCTTCTAAAACAAATGGTGACAAGACATTGTCACACTTGTGGAATGCACAGAAATCTCCGTAGTTCACCATTCCTGGTGGCTATAGTGAGAGGGCCGCCCCCAGCAGGTGCTGCTGAAGGCCAGCATGCTGAAACCTGTCCCATTTTCACTTCATTTTCCCAGTGACATTTGTCTTGGAAGTCAAAATATTTTTGAGTTAGGCATCAGTTATGTTCCACTTTATGGGGAAAAGTGGCTCTCAGCTGAGTAATTCTACTGTTACTCTATCATTATTAATGTTTTTTGCTCATGAAATTGAGATATTAAACATTTATATCAGGAATGAAGGGTAGAATTGAAGGTGTCTGTGAGACGCTTTGGGGAGGAAGTAAATGAATATCTGTCTTATTAGAGGTTGTGGGAGGCAGGGATGTACCAAGAACTTGTATAAGCTCTGTTCCAAGTAATTGGAAGATGGATGACTTATTTAATATGGTCATATGCTTGCCAAAGACTCAGAAAATTAGTGCTCCTCAGTCAGTACTTTGCTGAGAAAGAAGTCATTTTATATTTTTAACTTATTTGCAAAGTTTTTGAATTGCTGTTTCTTCAGAAGAGTCAGGTAAAAAGAAACCCCCCCCCCCAAATATATCTTGAAATTAAAAGCAAAAATTTGAAATAGAAGTATTTCAAATCACTGTGTGAAGGATCATTTTCTAACATGCTCAGTAAACACACATGCATTTTGACAAAGAAAATAAAATTGCATTTTCATGTATAAATATCCTTCATGGACACTGCCAATCTTGTCGTTAAAAAAATAAAAATCCCGAGATCATGTACTACAAACTCCAACTCTAGGTTCCTTGTGTTCTTAATTGTGACCTTGTCAATGTCCTGATATTTATTTCAAGAAGTAAAAGTACAACATATTTTCCCAAAAAATTCAAGTGGAGATAGAATTACAGATGTAATGAAATCACTAAAATGCTAAAATAGATGGTCAGGTAGGTCTATGAGTGTAGGTTATATACATCACAAAACCAATTATGGTAATTTGCTCTTCAGTAGCTTTTGAAGTAGTTAGAATTCATAAGCAAAATGATAGAATGTGTATCAGCAGCAGATTTAGAATTTCTGTGGAATGACTGTTTTCACTTTGGAAGTGAAAGGCAGAAAGTTGAACAGTTCTCATTTATACAGGATTCTCAGTGGCACTGCTTTGAAAATAATCTCAAGTGAAAAAAAGAAAATGTAGCAAATAATAACATTTATAAATTTTCATTAATAGTACTGTATACAGTGTTCTGTTCCATCCATTCCTATCATTTTAAACCTGAAAAATAAAAATAAACAATGTGTTGTTTCTAACTTTAGGTTTGGTCTGTCTAAGATTATTTCTTTAGTGTACACTGTGATTTTGGACAGAGCTGATGAATTAGGTAATAGAAGGAAAGCCAATAGTAGACAAGGAAATTACAGCCAACGATAAACTGTAAGGGGCACACTCAATGGTAGAAAATTATTACTCTGTGTGTTCATTTCCTTACAGACACATCACTATTCTGCTATATGGTGTCAGTTAAGAATTATTAATAGCAAAATGTAAGATTATCTAGGTATCTGGGCATATACCCAGAAGATACTTCAACATGTAATAAAGATACATGCTCCACTATGTTCATAGCAGTCAATTTATAATAGCCAGAAGCTGGAAACAACTCAGATGTCAGATGGATACAGAAACTGTCGTACATTTACACAATGGAATACTACTCAGTTATTAAAAACAATGACTTCATGAAATTCGCAGGCAAATGGATGGAACTTGAAAATATCATCCTAAATGAGGAAATTCAGTCACAAAAGAACAAACACAGTATGTATTCACTAATAAGTGGATATTAGTCCAAACGTTGGGAACACCCAAGATTCAGTTCACAGCAACAGTTGGATTGAGTGAGTGTGAGGTTCTAGATGGAGGAGTTAGAGAAAGGACTGAAGGAGCTGAGGGAGTTTACAGCCCCATGGAGGGAGCAACAGTGTCAACTGGCCTGATTCCACGGCTCTCCCGGAGACTGGACGACCAACCAAAGAATACACATGGAGGGATCCATGGTGTTGGCCACATATGTGGCAGAGAAGAACCTTGTTGACCATCAGTGGGAGGAGAGGCCCTTGGATCTGAGAGTGTTAGATGCCCCAGTATAGGGTAATACTAGGGAGTGAAGACAGGAGTGGGTTGGTGGATGGGAGAATACCCTCATAGAGGCAGGGCAAGGGGGATGGGATATAAGGTTTCCAAAGGGGAGACCTAGAAAGGGGAAAACATTTGAAATGTAAATAAAGTATCAAAAAATTTTCCTCATTGTTGAAAAATATAAAAGATTATTTAGTTATCCAGAAAACTACTAGGAAGTCTCAATAGACTGCATTCTGCTGTTTCTAATGCTCCTATATGGCCCAGGAACCACGCCACAACTGTACTTCAGAGAAAGCAAGGGAAAACTAGGATGTCAGCACAGCGTTATGATCTCCACACAGTGAATTCCGTACCAAATCCACACAGTGAATTCCGTACCAAATCATCACCACAAAACAGGACATTCTAACACCTTTAAGAACATCTCATAGTATCCAAGTCATTTCCAATTTCCAATTACATCTAACTACTCCATTCTCAAAATGTGGATTATAAATTTGCAAAAGCAAACGTGTTTTGTTGGCCTGAATTCATTTCTCTCAGAGAAAATTGATCTCGATTACAAGACAGTATTGTATACATCTATTTGGAAAAAACCTCCCCAGAAAGAATCGACTTTGTTCCCATTGAAAAGACATCTAATATTTATAGGATGACCCAGTTACCTTTCAAATCTGCCTAAGGCTCTTGCATCTTCCCTGTTGGTACTACAAATAAGACTTGTGAGCATTCTCAGTATGTTAGACTGGAGATAAGAAGCAGAGTGGCTCTGGCCTGAATTTGTTTTCATGGGAACTTTCCTGATGATCAAATTGAAAAACAGCTTGCCATACTATGTAAATATGAAGACAGGTTTCAACAACATAAAAATCAGAACCAAGTAAGTTAGAAATACATATGAAACAGAAACCTTAATAGCATATAAAAACACTGTACAAGGTTATTATTTACAACAGAGGAAATATGCTAGTTCTTAAACCAGATGCAAGGCCCTTTATTTATTTATTTTAATAAATAAGTAAAAGTTTTTAATTTGAGTGTCACTGGGCACCTGAATTGTTTCCTTTGAGGTTTGTACTTAGTCTGCTCTCTATACCCTTCAAGAGTTCCCACACCTTTCATTTTGAGACTGTTTTTTCTGGGTTCTCCTTCTTCTGGGTCCAACTTGCACTGTCTTACATTCCTAAATGTGTGTGTATGTGTGTATGCATGCATGCATGTGTGCCTGTGTGTGTATGTATGTGTATATGCTTGTGCATGTATGCCTCTGTGTGTGTGTGTGGTGTGGGTCAGTTGAGTATATGTGAGATTTTCATCCACTTTTAATTGAATTTCATCAGCCGAAGCACATGTTTCTCTAAATACTTGGTTTTGTTTCTATAAAGTGCAAAATGAGGTCTTTTAGAGTAAGGTCATATTTGTGGCCAAGAGATGGTTGAGTTGTAAAGTGATTGTCTTACAAGCATGAGGACCTGTATTTGATCCCTAGAACCTGTGTAAATGAAGTAAAACCTTTTAGTTCTACCACTGGGAGGTAAAAACAGAGTTCACTGCACAGCCTGGAAAGTTCTAAGCCAGTGAGAGACCATATTTTTTTTTAAAAAAAAGAGTAACACATGGGTAAAGACACCTTTGGCTAGCCTCTGGCCTCTACATGCACTTATATACAAAATGTGCACAAATGTGGGTTCATGCATGCATATGTATGTATATACATAGATATAGATATAGATATAGATATATAGAGAGAGCATGAATATTTCAAAAATTAATGTTATTTATTTTTATTCATTAATTTCTTAGGCGGGGCATTTTACAGCATGCAAATTGAAGTCAAAAGACAAATGTAAGTCAAAAGACAATTTACAGGAGTCAGTTCTCTCCTACCATATGAGTTCTGGGGATCACACTCAGGTTATCTGCCTGGGCAAGCAAGTACCCTCACTCACTGAGACTTCTGACCAGTGCAATTCTAAGCTTTGGATAGCAAATACACAGAATATTTTCAGGTGTCTGCTAGGTGTAAGACTGGTCAAAATGTTTAGCCTTTAAGCATGAGATGCAGGTCTGTGGATTCCCACAGGTGTGATTTTTATGTATTTCTATCTACTGTGAAACTGAGCTCTCAGGAAAGGACTGAGTGTATGTTCTACCCAAAAAACTTTACTAACATACCAAATAGAAATTTTATTCACATTTTTGATTTCTTTCTGTGCCCTTTTCTAAATAATTTCTTATATTTATTTACCTCAATTTATGAGTATTTCAGTTTTGCACATTGTTTTTAAGATACACATTAAAAATCATGCTATTTGCTTCACAATGAATGTCCTTTCTTCCATCATGCACTCTGAAAGATGTGACCATTTTTGTAATTCTCTGATTTGTCTTCCACAATGTTTATCTTCTCTTTTTAAGTTTAAAATATCATATATTGTCAAGAGATAAAAAATTATTATTTTTCCTCTATTTGTGGGATTTTATTTGGATACTGTTTCTCTGTCTCTTGGATCGTTTGGCTAAGAGTTTGCCTATCTTGTTGATTTTCTCAAAGAACCAGCTCTTGGTTTCATTGATTTTGTGTATTATTTTCTTTGTTTCTAACTAATTGATTTCTGCCCTGACTTTGATTGAAAATATTTTCTGTGCCTTTGAGTTGAGAATCTTACTCTGCCATTATTTCTACTATTATTAGGTTGGGTCTTTTCATTCCTGGATGTTGTGTGCCAGGAATTTTTTTAGATTCAATGTTTTTGACAGATGTATCCATTTTCTCCTACCATATCTTTGATACCTGAGATTCTTTCTTCCATCTCTTTCATTCTTTTGGTGAAGCTTGCCTCTGTTGTTCCTGGTTAAATTCCTAAATTTTCCATTTCCAGAATTCCCTCAGGAGTAGTAGGAGTTGAATCTCACTTTAAAAATCTAAATAATAATCCTGTAACAGAAACATTGGAAAGCCTACACACTCAAGGAAATTCAACAGCTCTCTACTCAATGATCTCTGTGTCAGGGAAGAAATAAAGAAATTAGAATTCAATGAAAATGAAGGCACAACATACCCAAATTTATGGGACACAATAAAAGCAGTGCTAAGAGTAAAGCTCATATCCCTAAGTCTCTCCATAAAAAAATTAGAAAGTTCTCATATCAGCAATTTAAAATTTAAAAATACATCTGAAAGCTCTAGAAAAAAAGAAGCAAGCACACCAAAGAGGAGTAAAAGGCAGAAAATAATAAACATTGGGGCTAAAATCAATTAGTTAGGAACAAAATAAACAATACAAAAAAATCAAAAAACAAATGGAAATCAAAAGTCAATTTATAGGAGTCAGTTCTCTCCTACCTTGACAAGCAAGTACCCTCACTCACTGAGACTTCTGACCAGTGCAATTCTAAGCTTTGAATAGCAAATACACAGATACGTTCCATTGCTTCAAGGTCCTGATGCCTTGACTTCCCTGAAATCATGAATTGTAATATGAAATTATGAGCCAGATAAGTCTGTACTCCCCTCAGTTGCTTTTGTCAGGGTGTTTGATCACTAAGATTACCAAATCATGTGTGTACAAATGGACAAACTGGTTTTCCTTTCCACAGTGTTTAACCTGGCATTTTCTCTGCTCCGCATACACATAAATTATTTGATAATTTGGCGTGACTTTATTTTGCCACGTAAACATAACTACAATGGTTAAGGGTTTGACATGAGGACGCTTGGTATGATGGCATAGTATTTTGCGACTGTAGAAAGGTTGTGCCATGAATAACATCAAGAAGGACTAAGATCTAATGAACAATATGTATGGCCAAGGGAACATAAACAGTTAAAGATAAAAGCACCTGTGGGAAATGGAGTATGGTGGGTTTTGAATGCCGTGTCAAATGGGACGTTTGCTCTCATGGAAATTGGAGGGCACCATAACAAATGCTGGCTGCAAATCTCATCTTCAAATTAGACACACCGACTGCTGCTCACTGTGCACTTTTACAGACCATGCATTTCACTGAGACTTAGTTTGAGAACACCTCTTTTACGAGGCATTCAGGAACAATATTGAAAATTAAATCATTGAGCAACACCATTGTATGAGTTTGAAGGCAGAGGATTTCTGTGGAAAAAAGACCTAATTCTCTTCCCTGTCGAGTGAAACTTAAATAAGCTCATCTGAAGTGCACTATTTGTGTTAGACACACAATGCTCATAATAGAGACCTAAAAGATGTTGTGTTGGTACAAAGTAGGATTTGTTGTATAGTTCTGTTATGAAAAAGATTAAATATCAAAGAAAACCAAGGCAATCCTGATATTTGGTGTGCAAAGACAAAGAAATTTAGCTGAGGATACATCTCTGATTTCCCACCTCTGATGTCCTTCCTCTCTGGGCTGCACTGTGTGGATGGCAGATGTAGTTTTAAATCGACAATTATCATCTTAATCTCCATTAGGGGCTTAAAACCTTTGCTTGCACTGAATCAGTGGGATTTTAAGCAAAGGTCCACTTATTAAATCTTTTATTAGGCTTTTCATTATGTATGCTTGTAAAGATCTTGATAGAGATGTTAAGTAAGGAAATTTTGCAAGTTACTGAAATCTTCATAAATCTCCGTGAATTGACTCTTTATGAGAAGCCTGCTTTCATTTTCTCTGATTTTTATTCGGATGCAACCAAAATGTTAATGTACTTTAATTAGAGCTAATATGATTTATCTCTTCACTCATTATATAAGTTAATTTTCTCCTAAAGAAGTCCTGTTTTCAAATTCTCTCCAGCAGTGTAGAATTAAAGTAATTATAGTTTGGCTCAGGAAATTAGTCATGAAGGTTCATGAATGTTAAAATAAATTGGAGTTTTCGCAGGATAGATTAGTCCATATGCTTTGCAGAAGGAGCAGGGAGAGAGGAATGATTGCTGATATTCTCTTTCTGGTGGAAAACATGGCCATTGCAGAAATGGGGACGTAGCAAAGAGATTTCAGTATTACAAGATCTAAGGCAGAGAGAATGGACATGTCTTTTATGATAGACTCTGATGGCTCAATCCATGTATAAAGGACACATTTAGAGTCTCAAACAGACAACAAACTGATCATCTTGAACATCTCTTTTTATATTTTTGTCCTAATTTGTGTGATGAGTTAAAAAGTTTCACAATTAAGCAAAATATTTTTATGATCATATTATTGGTGCAGGTACAGACCTTTAGAAGGGCTTGTTTTGCTGTTGCTATTGTGTGTATACATGTGTGAGACCGCATTTGCATACATATTCATGTGTGTATGTGTATGCGGATACATTTTCATACATATTCATGTGCATCTGTGTGTGAATGCTTTTGCATACATATTCATGTGGGTACGGATGTGCTTGTGTGTTTGCATGTGGAGGACCAAAGTCAGTGTTCTGTGTCATCCTCAATTACTTTTTACCTTGATTTTTGAGATAGAGTCTCTCACTAGGACCTCGTGTCTCCGATTCTCCTAGGTTGTCTGCTCAACAAGCACTAGGCATCTTCCTGTCTTTACCTCACCAGAGCTAGGATGAGAAGTCTATGTTGCTAGGCTCCCACACTGGCTTTTATGTGGATGCTGAGGACAAAGCTTATGTCCTCATGGCCCCACAGCAAGTACTTTACTGAGAAAGCCATCTTTGCTTTCTTCAATGCTGCCCCTTTTATCTTCCTGATGGAACCCCTGTTTATCTTTCTCTGTATGCTAAAATGCTACCATTTAAAACCCTTTTCTTCTGGAGACATTTGATTTCTTTGATATCATAATAATCAAAACTACATATGCAACCACAGTGGCTTTTTATCACACATAAAAGGCAGCCTCTACTAGAACGTATTATAGGTGTTAAAACACATCTTGGAATAATAGATGTCTTTGGTTGTGAAATGAGTTATTAGCATAATTATTTTAATTACACATACCTAGATAAAATACATCTTGTGAATTATTAAAAGAAAAATATTTTTGAAAAATACCACTCTTCTGAATAATAGTTCTATTCTGAGTGCATAAAGGCTATGAAACCAGAAGGCTTATATGGAATTGATTTGACAAAAAAGACCTAACCAGAAAAATATAAAAATCTGAGGACCATGCAGGGACGTTAACCTGGTTTATGATTAATATCATAGAAAAGACTATTATCTGTTTTCTATGACTGTGTATGAAGTAATGAATTTAGTTTGAATTCCTGTATAAAAAAAGATGATTTTAAATGACTTAATCAGATATTATAGTTACTTCTAATTCCTCGTGTGTTTTCTGTGAGCTTGAGTAGTGATTTATTTCTCTTTGTGATATTTTCACTTGTCTTTTAATTGTCACTTCTGTTGATAGAATAAACCTCTTGCGATTTCAGAGCTGTCTATGGCTGTGGCCTTATGTGTTTGGGTCACATGGTCACTACTTTTCACAAATTATGAATATTTCAATGATGACTGATAAAACAGTTTCCTCATATTATGTTACTTATTATGTAGATTTGTTTATTGATATTCCTTCACCTACAAGTCTATTGATGGAAAATTCTAGTTAGCATTAACTTATTAAGTATCCACAGAATTTGTCACGGAGCATGGTAAAATATCACTTATTTTTCCATCTAGACTTTCAAATTGTTTGCCTTTGATTTTAATTCATTCGTATCAAGATAGCCATATGAAGATTTAAGATATTATTTAAGATAGTAGATTATGGAGAAATTATGGGATTGCATTTTGGTTAACCAACTACATAGTTTATAGCCAAAGGTGTGCATGGTTCTGACTGTTTTTTCTACTAGCAAATGTGCTCAAGTACTACTTGTATTAAAAGTATAGTCTTAGAGTAATATATAAAGTCTTTGTAAATAAAATCCTATTCTATATATGGTACTCGGTGTATGATTGGTTCTCAGGATGTTGAGTTGTGTTCAACTCAGCTCTTTATTAAAACACAGCTCACCATAAAGATCGAGCTGGGTGTTCCAAGTGAGGAGATCCAAATTCTTCCCTTTTCTGCCCCTTGATGCCCACATGCAGCTCCAAAAGAGGTTTGTGCAACAGAAATCAATGCAAATACAACCATAAGGCAGTATTTAAACATGAATTTTCAATAGCAAATGTAAGAGGAAGTAGAAATGAGTAAATTCAGTTCAATCACTTAAAATTGTGTACTATAAACAATAAATAACACAGTCTTCCCATGTAGTCCAAGTATAAGCATCATTAACTTTTCTGATTGTCCCATAACATTTATAGATAGTAGGATTTTTTTTCATGACTTCAGTATATATGGCCCCTAAATCTGAGTCAGCATACTATAGTAAAATACAGTATTATACTATAGTAAAAATACTACCATATTTTTATTATAATTGATATTTGCTCATCTCCATTTTTGTTTCCTCCCCAACTTGTTCTTCCCCACACTCACAAGTCTTACTTTTCCTCACAGATGATCCTTGTATTTTGTTAACAAATATAACTATCTATGTTTGCATGCATGTATGTATGTATGTATGTGTACATATGTGTGTGTCTATAAGTATGCTGTGCTTCATTTGTGGAGGTCAGAGTACAACTTACCGGAGTGCATTATCCCCTTCTACCATGTGAGTCTTAGAGTTTTAAGGGTGGAACTTAGATGATCAGGATTCATGGAAATAACCTTTACATGATCCAGGCTTTCTTCTCGCTCTCTCTCTCGCTCTCTCGCTCTCTCTCAATAATGCAACTTTCTTCTTCCCTCTATTTGAGTAACGCTCTACCATGTAGATGTGGCCTATTTTATCCTTTCAGCTGTCACACAGAATGGTCTTGCCCCCCTTGTGAGGATTGCAGCAAGAAGCAGAATCGTGTGGTTATCCCTCCAGGGTGGTGGCTTAGATATGGGGATATACACACTGAACCCTTTTTCTAGTAATCACAGAATTAAAATTTTTACATCAAGATCTTTGAACCATCTTTGATTTTGTGCCGAGTTACAGACAGAGATCTAGTTTCACTGTTCTACATATTTACATTCAGTTGTCTCAGTAGCATTTGTTAAAGGGATTTTATCCAAAATACTTTTGATAACCTTCTCAAAATTCAAGTAACACACAAGTGTGGACTTCTCAGGAATCTTTTATATTCCACTGCTGTATGTTTCTGGTTTTCTGCCAGTGCCATATTGGCTTTCTCAATGTAGCTCCACATTGAGCTATACTCTACTACTCTACTATAATTTAAGATTGCATATCATGGTTCCTCAACATTATTCTTTCTGCTTTTGATTACTTTGGATGCTAGGAATCTTTGGGGGCCCAATGTGAATTTTAGGGTTGACTTTCTAGTTCTATGAAAAATGTATTTAAAATTTTAATGATATTTCTACTGAATCTCTAGATTGCTTTAAGAAATATAACAATTTTCAGCCTTGTAAATAATACCCCCAAAATAGCAACACTAAATAGAAATACTAGTATTGGAATCTCAAGAAGTCCCAGCATACGATAAAAATACCACAGGAAATGAATAACTCTTAAGACAGAAAAATGTAGCCTTTCCCATGGACAGTCCCCTAACTGCTTATAAAATATCAAGTTATCAGTCCTGAAATCCTATACACATAAGCCACATAAAAAAGATGCAACAAATTGCATATGTGTGTGTGTGTGTGTGTGTGTGTGTGAGAGAGAGAGAGAGAGAGAGAGAGAGAGAGAGAGAGAGAGAGAGAGAAAGATGTGATATATATGACATATACCAATAATAATTGAAGAAACAGAGAACACAACTTTGAGGGGTAACAGGACATATGGAGTGGTTAAAGGGAGAAAATGATGAGTTATATTTCAACTAAAATTTTAAAAATATTAAGGAAGAAAAAAGTATAGCCATTTTAATTCTATTCATTCTGCCAATTCATTTTCACAATCTTAGTTAGAACTGGGCCATGTTCAAAGTGTGTAATGGTCACATATTTCTTTATGATTCTATACTAGATTTAAAGTTTTAAATACATCCATAAAATGATTCTTATTTTGTAAAATGTTCTTCTAATGACCATTTCTGAAACTTTATCAACCAGCAGATGTCTTTCCACCTCCCTTCAGGTTGGTCAGTTGGCAACAGATGCTTACAAACTCTATTCTTTTATATCTAAAAGTTTGCATGATTCTAATAGGTTGTGCCTCTGAAAATGTAGCAGCTTTTGATCTCTAAACTTCTAGGACTCTCATAATAAATCAGCTCACACAGAAAATCTGTGTTTTGTCTCATTTAAACAAAGTAAAAGATCCAGCTTTCTGTCCCAGATACTAAGAAATAATTTTTTTCATTAAGTCAAACAAGTCTTAAAGGAAACAAGAACATTAGTTGCCTACCAACCAAATGGAATTCACCTAGTCAAGGGACTCTAGATGTTGGATAAGTATGTGATTACTATAGAGATACACAAGAACCATTAACAGAACACTGATATTATTATCACCAGAAAAAAATGAGGAACCAATACAATGACTTTGTTCTCAGGTAAAAAGACAAGGTCAACAATGGGAGTAATTACAGTAAGGCAAGCCAGAGCCTCAAGATCACTTTGGGGCAAGAAGATGCCGATGATAAAAGTCTAAAGCATGTTCTCATGCTTGTGGATGAATAACATATGGTGCTTTGCAATCACTGATATTTCATCTAGTGGTGTGCGTTCATTGCTACCAAGGTTTCCCCTCTACCTATACCTGAATCAGTGTAACATTGCTACCTGATATCTTACATGCATGGAAGCAAGGGCAACAGTCTTGAGGATGGTTAATTCCTAGTTAAGTAAACCCAAGTATTATTTTCTTTCTATCTGTGCTCTGTTTACGCCATTAATTAAACCACTGGTTATTTTAAACAAGCAAAATCTACACAGAAACTTCTTTCTTAAACAGACACTACAGTAGAGACCCATTGCATACAATCATGAAGAACTCTAAATATTTATGTTCTATGACTTTTCAAATGTTTGTAACATGATCATTCACTTGATATGAGATAATTGTTGTTTATCAGTGAGTCCTGACATAAAAAATCCTGGTTTCTTTCAAAATCCTTACAGTGATCTCTCAATCATGCAGATTCTATTTGCTTTACAATTTCATCAAATGCCATTTTCCTTGTATGCTAGCACCCATGACATATATCAGAAATTAGTTCAGTGGGAAACTGAGAGCAACTGCTTCTGGTCAAGAGCAGAACTGACACCACAACAAACTTACACCTGAAATGTGGTGTCACTGTTTCTGTTGGGGCTTTGAAAGACAACCAAGTATTATCCAATGATGCTGTAAAATCCTGAGCCATAAACTTGGGACCTGGCTATGTGATCTCAGACCACAAACCCTGCCAACTGTAAGGCTTCTAGACTGCATTATTTCTATTACACCTAGATTCCTTTAGGAGGGAAATGTCACACAAGATAGACTCAGGTTATAGCTATCCATCTGACTTCTGTTTCCTGTGGCTACAAAGAGACTGAGAGTAGTACATACCATCTGGAGAGATAGGACATCAGCTAATGAACCTAAGGCAGCAAGTATCCTCAGGTAACATTCAGTTAGCTGTCTCTTCTGCAAAGCAGGTTTATGTTTTAATTTGGTTTTGGGTTTTTCATAACATGAATAGTCCAGAAGGTGAAACTTGCCATTCCTACCCTCTTTGACATCCAGGATTATCCTATCAAGTCCCCAAGCACAAGAAGTAACTTCGTGGGCTCCACTGAACTTTTGGCACATGCTGGCTGTTTCAATTCCAAAAGAGACCCATTAGTATGTAAGGACAGATCTAGATCTAATAGCCTTCTGTTTGACTACCGTTCACACCCCTCCAAGAATATCAACAACATGTTTTATAATTCATCTTTGCAATTTGGTTTTCTTTGAACTGCAGAAAGGATGACAACAATGGTCAGGTTATTGTTAAACAAGATAAATGCTTATAAATTATAATTTTCCCTTAAAACATTTTTTAAAGTGTGTTAACTGATAAAGCACAATGGGAAGGAAAAAGAAAAAGAAAGGTTGCTAAGGAAACTGTAGGCTTTACAATGAGCTTTAAAGAGAACAGGCAGGTAAAATGCAAGAAAACCAACTATGCAATTAAGTTCTCTCACCTTCATTGCTAGTCCTATGCGCTACGAAAAGTAATGGGACTTATTTTCTTATCAGTCTCGGGCTGGGATGAAATAATGAGTGAGATCAGACTTAATGTGCACCCCTTGGAAAAGCTGTATAATTCTCAAACTAAATGTTGGCCACCCTTCATAGTTAAATAAGTATTTAAAAATAAAAGCATGTTACCCGTGCCTCTTTTTCCTAACATTTTTACCTACAAACCAGGACCTCTTATATTTTCTCTGTTCTGGATTTTTTAAACTAATTTTTGACAGTGTTTCTTGTACTCCAGTCTGTCTTCAAACTCATTATGTTCCTTCTGTCCGAGCATTTCCAAGTTATTGTAACTAAAGCCACAGTGAACCATTTCTAATATCTGTGGTGCTTGGATGGATTCCAGGACTCCATGCTTGCTAGACAAGTGTTCCTCAAACAGACATATATCATCAAATCCTCTTTTGACTCGATTACTCATCTGTAGATACTTTGAAGAATGGAGAAACGGGGGGTTAGCTCCATTGATGATCTACTTGCACCTTCCTTAAAACTTACTTCTTTATTATGTCCAGTGTTCCCTCCATTATACAGTAAATGAGACCATAAATGAAACACTTACTTGTCTGAGAATTGACAGGCTGACTCCCTACATACAATAGCAGTCTCCATTCTTTATGCACTACTTTGTTTTTTGTTTGTTTATTTGTTTTTCAGTGAAAATAGTGAAGTAAAAATTGGCTTTCATCTGATAAATACAAATCATTTTATTATGTCGACTCATAGACCCTCAGAAAAGAGTGGGTAATGGATTGAGAAATTACAGAAAAAATAAATGAAGAGAAACAGAGAGAAAACAACAGAACAAAACTGAAGTAACGAGGAAGGGAAGCATTAAAGAAAGACAAGTCAGGAAAGCACATGTGTCATGTGCTCATGCCACTTCAATGAACACATAAATAAATAAATTAATTAATATAATTTTTGAGGAGTAAAGTTATGGATTAAGGGAGAAGTGAAGACTGGTACCCAGGTGAATAAAGAATGTCAAATGATACATTGGAAAGAAACCCTGTTAATCAAATCTGATTAGTTATAGGAGCCTTGGAGGTCCAGAGATGGAGCCATAATGTTGTTGTGGTTGATATCTATAGAGAATCTTCATATACTAATTTTTTTCTAATCACACTCAAAACATTTTTGTTTGTTTACCTTAAATGTAAAACATTCCAGTATGTCCCCAGGAGTTCTGGTGAGTCCGGGTCCTCTTTCCTCTAGGTTACTGAATTTTGTTCCCATGACTATCCAGGGACACTGATGATTTGTTCCGTCTTAAGTCTGTGCCAGTGGTCTCTGTTACTACATTACTGGAGTTCACCATCCAGGCTCCAGACCCCGTCCCTATTCCAATTTTTGTTTTGCTATCAATTGAGATTGCACTAGCTGCACAGAACTCTAGGTTAGTGTCTCTGAAGATCTTTCCCTTAATTGTCTTGGTTTCTTGTTGCATCTGATGACTCCGCACTATTCAAGCAAGGTAGGTGGAATTTCAATCCTATAATGTCATGGCATTGACCACTTTGTACTCATATTTATAGATTTTGTTGTAGAGTATACATTTTTATCCCTGTAACAAGAATGCTTTACATAATATTTCTCCACAAACATGGCTGTATTATTTTTTAAAAAATATTTTATTATGTTCAATATATATCACAGAAATCAAAGTAAGTAATTTCCTCAGCTGCAGACTCTGATTATAATATGTTAGTGCCAGTGACAATTGCACTATGATAATGATGTCATATACAATAATGAATCCAATAGTGTCAAGGGATTATATTAAGAAAGGACTATAGATTCTATTTCGTTTAATGTTTTTATGTAATTATTCTACAATAGTTTCAAGTCTTTATCAATGATAGATTATTAATTACTCATGAAAAGGTTTAAAAATTTTTAGATTGCATACACAATGAAGATCACATACACTCTAACAGTGAATACTGTCTATATGCTCCATGTGATATAGAGAAAATTCTCAATTGTTCTTTCCAGAAGAGTGAAACTACAGAAATAAACCTGGTAGTGTTTTTTAAAGGTGTAATATGTGAAGTCATAGGTTATAGAAGGATGACAGAGAGACAGGTCAAAAGTAAGCTCTCAGGCAAATTATAGAAGTTAATAGCAATAAGAGAAACAAGAAATAACAAGCATCCATATAGGAAAACCTCAGGTAGCACAATGTCTAGAGAGTCACACCAAAAAAGAGCCATTATGAAATCCCAACTATGGTGGAGAAGCTATGAAAAGTAAGGTCAATAATTGTGCAGTCAAGATTAAAAGAAAACAAAACACAACCTTACTGAGGACTCCAGCCTTCTTTACCAACAAATTTAAGAGTAAAAATCAATCTGATAGAGGTGGAATCAGAAAGAATGGAAAACAGAGTCATAAGGCAACTCTTTTCAGTATCTACAATGGAAAACTATAATCATATGTCAGGAGAAGGGAGATTTTTTGATTATATAAATATTAATATAGAGAAGAACTCTTCTCTAATCCTACTGATACCCCCTCCCCACATACATTATAAATACGAAGAATGTGAATATTTATAAACACCTTGGTATAGAGGTCTGAGAGATCTGGATATACACATGGTGTCCATCACAGAAATTGAGAGATGCCATTCTTGGCCAAAGTGAATTGAAAAGGATCCATTGGGAAAGACATGTTGACTTAACTGGGTATAGAACATGAATGTGTTAGGCTCACCACAGTCTCAGTGGTTTTCACTTTCAATGTATTTTCTCGGATCTCAACACTGATTCCGCTTCTGGCAGACAGAATGACACTATCACCCACAACATCAGGGTCGTTCATGTTTTTCACCATTTCAATTTTGAAAAAGGGAAACAAATTGTCCATTAATTTAACAATGCTGTAACAAATTCTGTGATTCTTTCTCCAGCCTTTCTCAAGTGCCTCCTACCCCATTCCCCTTTTATTCCACTGTTTGCCCTTCAGTCATCCCTTCTCTCAGTTTAGAAAATCAATCACTTAAATTTCCATTCTGGTCAAATTTGTAGTGGAAGAACCATTAGTTTGTTTATTTGGAAAATGAATTTGTGAGTATTTTGAAGCTTTATTCTTTGAAATAAAAACAAGGAGCAAAACATTCTTGTTCCTGGGACTATTACTTAAAAACAAAACAAAAGAGTGCTCTATGTGCATGTTGATTCTAATACACAGAGCCTAATAGCAAGGTCTTCTATTTCCGATATGGCTGGAGTGATCCAGATAATTAGGCACTCTGCTACCTTTGTTATTTCACACATCTTGGAAAAATCTTCACATGACAATCTCAGTGTATCAGATTCACTTTTCATTAAAATGTTATTGAACATATTTATTTAAAAATGAATATTATATCAAAAGAAATATGTACATTTAACTTTTTAATTTTTGTAGTATCTGATAGACCATGACAAAATATCATAAACATTTCAGAAGGAATTATTCTTTTGGAAGGAGTCAAGTAGATCTTGACTGGTTAAAAACCAGAGCCAAACTCAGAGTCCTATTATAGCAATTAGAACTTATTTAGGTTTACCATATTTATACCTGCTCCAATCAATGAACTTTTGGTTAATTTTTTTTTGCTTTCACTCTAAATGAAGTAAGTTTGTATATTAGTCAGGGTTATCTAGAGTAACATAATTTAGAGAATAAATCTATCTCTTTTAGCAAAAATAGTATATATATATATATATATATATGATTCACCCACTTCAAACCAAGAAAAACAAAGAAACAACCTTAAAGCCTTACAGCCCTCCATTTCTGGCTTGTAGTTCATTCCAGATGTAGTCAAGTTGAGAATCAAGAATAGGTATCACAGTATGTATAAGTACAATATCTTTAAGTATATCTCTATCTATATCTCTATATGTATGTATTTCTATAGATACATATAAATGTATGTATTAAATATAAAATAATTGGCATTAATTTAGGAAAAACCCAGGCACCATAATGTCCAGATAGCTACTCCAAGAGCAGTTATAAAATGCCAAACACAATGAGGAAGCTATGAAAAGTGAGGACCAAAGACCAAAGTCAATATTTAAAGAAGAAAACTTTCTAGTGGCTACCTCAGTTCCCCAACTCCACTGCTACACATTTCTGTTCAATTTCCTGACCCTCTGTAGTTCTCTTCCCATACCTGATCCTGCCCCCATTTTTCCCTCCCCCTCCCCCTCCTAAAAGAAAAAATATCATTGATAACTGTAGTCAAAGTGTGCTAACAAATGAGGAAGGAAAGTTAATCTGATTGAGGTGGAATCAGAAATAATGGAGGGCAAGCTGATGAGATGTATTTTTTCTATATGTACAAAGGAAAAGGAAAATTGGGTGGAAAGGAGGGAGTTTTTTTTTTTTAATTTTAGCAATAGTAATATGATATATCAAATCAATTTATATATGTATAAAATATTGATAGTTTCCCATTTCTTATGAATCATACTCCTTGTTTTGAATACTGACCAATATGCACCCTATTCAGGTATTGCTCTGTCACTGGATGGAGGACACTGGGGAACTGGGCATGGAGAAATGGTTCAGTGGCTAAAGCTACTTTCTGTGTATAAGGATTCAAGTCTGGATACTGGTACCCATATAAAAAGTTGGTCATGGCAGTGCATGTCTTTAACCTTGTTGTGTGCATTGAAGAGAGGAGGATTATTGAACACTAGCCTAAGTCAAGGTTCAGAGGAAGAGCTGCTCCAAGGGAAGAAAGCTAGACAGTTATCAGGCAAGAAAACCATTGTCCACTGACCAGGACACAGCCGACAGACCCAGGTTCTGATCTTTGCTACTATAAATGCTGCTCTTCAGCACCACCCCCAGTCTGTGCTCCTGGACCTATGGATTCTCCATCTAGTGTTTCTTCTTATTCCTCCTCCTCTCCCCTCATCATTTCCCCTGTCCCCTGTGAACAGTGACTTTACCTTCCCTTCTGATAATGAGAGAGAGGAAAAGGGCACCCATGACGCTGTGGAGCAGAGAGGAGGTTCCAGGTCTGATTTTCCAGTAACACTGTCATCAGACTGGAGTTGCATCCTTTGTCTGCCTGTCCTACCTACCACAGACAGACAGATGACTAAAGGACACCCAGAATCACAGATGATTAGTCATCCTCCAGTTGCCTCTGATCCTCAGCCCTAACCCAGGCTCTGCAACTGTCCCCTGATTTCTGCTTTATATAAATATATATTTATGTATGGGTTTTTTCCTTACTTTTAATGTATTTGTGGTGAGGAAAAATAAGTCCTTTCTGATTAAAGACATTTTATTTTACTTAAAAAAGAAAGAAAATCTATGTCTTCCACTTACCTCAGTACAGGTATACACACACCTTCCCAACACACACACACACACACACACATACACACACACACACACACACACACACACACACACAGAGAGACAGAGACAGAGAGAAACACACACAGAAAGACATGCAGAGAGAGACAGAGACAGACAGACAGACACAGAGACAGAGAGACAGAGAAAAACAGAGGCAGAGAAACAGAGAGAAACACACAGACATACAGAGAGAGAGGGAGGAGGGAGACAGACACAGAAACACAGAGACACAGAAAGACAGAGGCAGAGAGACAGAGACAGGGAAACAGAGAGAAACACACAGACATACAGAAAGAGAGGGAGAGAAAGAGAGAGAGACAGAGACAGAGACACAGAGACACAGAAAGACAGAGGCAGAGAGAAAGAGACAGAGAAATAGAGAGAAATACACCCAGAGAGACATGCAGGGAGAGACAGAGACACAGAAAGCCAGAGGCAGAGAGACAGAGACAGAGAAACAGAGAGAAACACATACACAGAGACATACAAAGAGAGACAGAGACAGACAGACAGAGAGACAGACACAGAGACACAGAGACAGAGAGACAGAGAAAGACAGAGGCAGAGAGACAGAGACATAGAAACAGGGAGAAACACACACACACACAGAGAGAGAGAGAGACAGAGAGAGAGAGAGGTATTTGTCTTAAGTGAGAAGTGACATGGAGACTTTTTGGTTGTTCAAATCCCAAACTTTCCCCAAACCTATGGGGAAATGAGCTCTTTGTTCCCTCCATTAAAACTGCTTTTGGGAGTGTGAACCTGATTTTCATAATGCATTTATAAAGTTATCCTCACACCTATTGGAACAACAGTACAAAATGTTTTAGAACTGCCTCTAATCATTTGAGTTGGCAGAAGAGAGAGAAGTATAATGGCACAGGGTGGAGATCATCCGCCTTTCTAGAGATGTGGATTCAATCAGAAAGAGGGTTTTATTGAGCAGAATGTAAGCCCGAGGTAATTTAGAGCCAGCGTTTCTCAGCGCGTGTAATGTTTTAATCCTCAAGCTTTATGATACATCTAGCAGGAGGTTGTTCAGCATTAGAAGAGATGCCACCCAGGTGTGTCTGCCCTCAAGAGCTATTCTATTGTGAATGACAACTAATTTTTCAAAGAGCATCAATTTTTGTGATCCTGAATTATTACTCTATAGTTATAAATGTGTTTAAATAAATCTCATGGCCAGGTCTAGTTGGGCATGAAAGACAAACAGTTGCAAGGAATAATTCGAAGATCTTCCTAATGTAAAATCATCTTCTCTGACTCGCCGCTTGAAGAAATCTGTTTGCATTCAAAGCTGATGATTTCCTTGGAAAAATAAACTCTTTTATAGTTAGACCTTTTCTGCTTGGCGTGCATTTTTAGTAACATATCCCATGCCTGGGGGAGAGGGTTCACTGCATAGAACATGCTTAGTTGCTAATGAAAAACAGATTGTTTTCTGTGATTTACAAACTCCTCATTCAAATATAAATTTTCCACTTATAAGGGACATTTTGTCATACATTGCACTATATCGCTCAGCACTTTCTGGAGTGAAAACAAGTGAAAAGGTCACTTTTAGGGAGGTAAGACTATAGCTTAGAACGTTAAACCAACTTGGACTGTCAGTCCTATTGCTCTGTTCACTAGTCAATGAATATGATCAGTATGTGTGTCATAGCTCGGTTCTGGAAAACTGACTTAGGCAATGAAGAATGAAAAACAGACAGATGTACATGCTTATAGAAAACCTGGGGTCAAGTGGACTGGCCTTGGTTTTATGAGGTGCTTCTATTATACAATTACCTCAAAACTCAGTGAGTTTCCTATGTACAGCAAGAGAAGGAGGGTTGTCTGATCTCTGGAGGTTTCTGTCAAGGAGCATTCTGGGATTGCAGAAAACCTGGAGGAGGGAGCTGCACTTACTGATTTTTGCAAGCACTGTTCAATCATTAGCAAACGTTTATACGTGGAGCAAATGAAGGTTTTGCCATGCTACTGAGCCTCACCTGGAGGCAAGCTTTGCCAATCTCATTGGTCCCAGCCCTTGGTCCTTGCCCATATACATTTACTTGGGACTTCATCTGACTGTTAGTCATTCCTTCAGATTTTCTTGGCTACTCAAACGTGTGTGAAATTTTGAAATGCAGTGTACCTAAAAATCACTATTACTGGCATTAATTTAAAGCAATAAGCACAAACGAATGAGTAAATAGTTTAATGCCATTACCTAAAATTTGTTAAGAGTATACATTGGTGATAAAATGGCATAGAACTGGGTTCAGATATAATATTGGTATGTATGACCTGAACAAGAGACTTCTGATTTTGTGCTTATCTGTGTTATTGTTTTCCTCTTGCCTCAGAAGATAAATGAAGAATATTATTATACATTTTAACATTGTATTTTAGAATGAATTTGTCAAAAATACCCACACATAAAATGTGCATGCAATATATCTCTAAATATATCCACATCATCTATTGGCTTTACCTTTTTATTTATTTTTTGGTTTATCAATCAATCATTGAATACTTATCATCTGCCATTTATCTATTAAACATTTATTTACTTTTATTTGTGATCAGTAAATCATCTATCTATCTATCTATCTATCTATCTATGTCTATCATTTTATATATCAGCCAATCAATAATTTAGCATTTACTATCATTTAGCTAGCTAACAATAATCATCTTTCATCTATTATTCATTTATATCTATAATCTGTCTACCTATCTACTATCTTCTATCTATCTATCTATCTATCTATCTATCTATCTATCTCTATATCATCTATCTACCTTTCTATCTGCCCAGTCATCTATCATTAATCTCTTGGCCCAACTATCATCTTTATGTTTGTCTATTTATCTATATGTCATCTGACTATCATCTCTCCTCTGTAGATTTACCTATTTGTCTCTCTATCTACTCTCCACCTAGTCTACTTACTATCCATCCATTCATCCACCTGTCCATCCATTAATCCATTTTCTCCCACAGCTTTGTCAAGAACATAGATATTCTATAATAATTGACAGTTCTTAATGCTAATATTGCATTGAAGATTCTTTGTACAATAATTTTACTTAAGCATTAAACTTTGATTAATGATGGTTCTGGTTTTCCAGTTCTCTTTTATAATAACATTCCATTTTGAATTTCCCATGCATAACTTCAGAAAAGTGACAGGCTTTTGGAAAAAAAGGGCTAGAAAGGATTTATATTCCTTAATGGTCACTTGAATATTTAAGCAGCTCAGATGAAACAAAACCCACTTCATTTTGTCTTCTGCATCTAAAATGGTGGAGGATAGCCCTATAGTTTGCCTGTTTTCATTTTAATCATGTTCATAATTGATGATAATAATTTAGATAGTAATTGAGTATAATAAATTCCTTAAATCATTTTCCCTCAGTTCTTGGCCTGAAGGGAGGCACTAGCTGAAGACAGGAAGACTAACTGGTTAGAATCAGTACAGCATGCTACCCAATTCTACAGAGGTAGGAGAAGAAAAACAGGACCTCTGAAAGGTAAAGGCAAATTAAAAAACAAGCACACATATATGCTTTCACAGAAAATAATGTAGCAGTGGGAAGAGGATGGGCACAAGCTAACGTATTATCAGACAGAGAATGAAAACATTGCTATGATAAGCATGCCATTAATGCCCACTACAAAACAGGATTTGAATAGTAAAAAGCAAAATAAACAAGTTAATAATAGGCTGTCTTGCTTTCAACATTTCAAAAGCAAGGTAACTGAGTCCTAAGATAGAGTGTAGGAGGGAGATGGAGAAGTGATTAGGAACACCATAGTAATGCCTCTCTGGGTCCATGACAGACTCTGAGCAGGACTTATAGAGGAATAAACATGGCCCTGAAGTGGAAGCAGCTAGCATAGTGCAAATTACCTCAGACACACAGAGTAAATAAAACTAAAGGCTGTTAGTAAGGTATTTCATTTCTGTTGCTCTAACATCCCCCACAACTCTCTTTTTTCAAAGATGGGGTAAGCCCTTAATATTTATTTGTGTGAGTCTTGGGTTATTTTTATAGAGATGACCATGAGGTTATTTAAAATCTTTGTTAGAGTAAAATATATGGTCGAACAAGTGGTGACTTAGTATTTCTCCTTTCTGACCTAGATTTAAAGGTCATAAGTTGAAGAAACAAACAGACTACAAGTTTGCAGGTATAATCTTTACTCCCATTTTACAAAATTCCTTAATGATGTAACTAGATATACCAAAAGATAAAATAATTTCATCTTGTTGTAAGAAGCATTAACAACTATAATTAATAAAGTGTACGGCAATCTTGCAATAACCATGAGATCTTAAACTTGATTTATTTTAATCTTTATTTAAAGCCACCTAACTTGTATTTCTCCAAACATGTACACGTTGGGGCATGGTTTTGTCCTAGGTTCTTTTCTGTTACCAGGAAGGACACTGATACAAAGTGTTAGGATTGTACCCTACTCTCATGCCTAAGGGCTCTCTCTACTCTGTTCTTTCATGCTTACCATTGGGAGCCCTTTGAAAGATTCTGAGGCTAACAGACAGTAGGGAAGTTTGTTGTACTCTGATGGAAGCAGACATGCATGCTTTCATTTCTTGTTGCTCTAACATCCCCCAAAACTCTCTTTTTTCTTTCGTGTTACAAAGGTATAAAAATAAAACTCAGGACACATTTTATGCTAATTTTAATTCTCTTTAGCTATCTTAAAATATGAGTAAATATGCTTCCTGCAAGAATTATGTGGAAGAGATGACAATAAAAATTATAAAGAAATGTCTTAGCATTTCTGAGTTATATAACCATTAAGAACATGTTCTGGCACTATTTTAACAATATATATATAAAATTTTATATTTCATGCTTTTATTTTCCCTTTTGCAGATTATTTGAAAAATCCGGGCTATGGTATTTTTGTCAATATTTTGTAGCTGAATTCATGTTCTTTGTATTGGTATCTAAATGAATAATATGAAGTATTTACCATCAGGTAATTAAAATTATTTTCAGTCATAGATTGACAAATTAAATTGTTATATGATAACCCAGAAATGGATGTGAATGTATCTCTCATACATTTGGGATTGATTATGTAGTTTCTTACTTCTCTTCGTTGCACACATTCTTTTATATGACATTGCTTGAAGCATTTTGAACTGTGTGGTCCTTTGTTAGCATAACATAGTTGAGTTGACTTAATACAATTCCACTTTTTGTCAGCATTGACTATGGTGAAAAGCAATGAATAAAATGAGAGTCAAGCAGACATTAACCATCACTATGAAATAAATGATATCATTAATCAGACAATTGCATTTGCAGGACTAGAAAATAAATTACATGTAGAAATTGCAACTACTCACACACTTTGGTAGTTTTATTCTAGAATGGAGATAGAGCTCAATTTTTATATTCGTTTCTTCTGTGTACCACTTTCAAATCAAAATGCCCTCAAACCTTAATTAATTCCGATCTCACTCAGTGTCTCAGGACAAGAACAAAATGCAGCCAAATCTTTGCCAGAATATAACGCAGATAGCCTCTAATCCAGTTGATTCTCTGATACCTCAGGAGCACAATCATTACTATCTGTGTTCTTGTTGATATTCTGGACTTCTCAGTCATCCCAACAGAATGACCCTCTAAGTTCTGCTGACCACATTCTAGTTCTACTCCACCTCCAAACTCTTCGGCATCCCTCCACAACCCTGTTCCAGAGGTCTACCAACCACATGTTCCTGTTTATTGCAGCATGAACTCCAGTGCTTGATATCCATCTTACAAGAATACAGTTTTTTAAATGAATTTGTTCATGAAGATGCTTTTCCAGTCTAAGCTCTTGGGCTGTTTCTCACCTTCTACCTGTATAAGGCTGCAAAATTATTTCTCTGATCTTAAGGAATACCCATTCTCTTTATGACATTGACTCACACAACCACGTGTTAGTTTCCCATTTTAAATACTGTCATCCTTTTGAACTCTTAAGTATTCTGTCTGTATACTCCATTTTCTTGAATAGTAGGTGTTCAAACAATTTCTAAGATGATGATGCAAACAAACTAAATAAATGTGAAAATTATTTTCAAACAGCTTATTCACAAAATCTTCATATATAAATTACTTTCCTTCTCATTAAGTTTCAGTCACACACACACAAAAAAAATCATCAATGTGTGGGATGGAGGCAGCTATTAAATTGAACATAATACCTACCAGATCTTCCTATCCATTTATTTTTCAGGAAGTATGTTCTGTTGAGATTGGGAATTAGATAAGAATGTTCTGATGATATATGAACCCACTGCCAAAGATAATTCTGAGCAATTGCTTTCTAAAACAAGAAAAATACATTTTGAAAATAGAAGAACTTGAGTAAGAAAATGAGAGAATGAACTTCAGCTACCTCATCTGATAGCTAATAAGCCAACATTTGAATGGATATCTAATTTTCTGTTGATGACATCAAAATATGTGGAAGTCAGATTTCCCTGGGCATATATTCAATGACCACTCACCAACAGAAAAAGCAGTGGGAACATCTATGAGAACATTTTAGTTGATGAATTGCTCTTTATAGAGATAAGGGAGGAGTGGAACTGTATGCCACCTTAGACAGGTAAGTATTAAAAATAGTTGGATGACATTGTAAAACAAATTAATGGGTTTCTTTACATATTAATAATAATTAATGAATGATCACAAATATCCATTTAGTAAACCTTTAAAATGGAAAATAGGGATTTATGGGTCGAAGGTTAGATAAATATATTTGCCACAAAAAGTCTTATAGAGCTAGAGTCAGAGACTTAATATGTTTAAATACAACTTATGCCTTTAAGTTACATACTATAATTTTATAACTTGTAGATGTGACAGGTGCTTAGTTGACTAAACAATCATAAAATAAATATTTTAGGAGATGATATAATCAAAATCTAAACTTGTATTACATTACTCTTCTTTCTCTGAAAAATGAAATAAGATAGATAGAAAAGGAAATATTTAAAAAATAATTTTATTGGTTAAAAGAATTTTCATTTTGTTAAATAGATGAAACTTATTGGAGAACAATTGTAGTTCAAATAATATTTAAATAATTTTAGCTTAATGTGTGTAAGAAGTTAATTTTTTTGACATGTGTAAGAATCTGTAAGAAACATAATGCGATGCAGATGTTTAAATAAAATCCAACATGAGATCCTAAAATGGGGCAAGTGGAAGGTTTCCCTTTTGGTTTGCTATGGTGATTACTTCCTGTTTGGGTCAAAATTGCTTCCAGTGGAATATCTGTGACATGAAAGCAGAAGGGGGCAGAGTTTCAGGAGAGGAGGGAAAAAGAAAAGAGGGAAGGGGCAAATGAGTATATACCTTAGAACTATGTATGTGTCATATCTGATATATCATGTATATAGTACCATAATACTGCTACTTCTTAAAACTAACAAAAATAGTGATGGATAAAATTGTTTCAAGTCCATGATTGCTGGCTGGTACATATCTATACTCTTTTTTTTAAGATTTGTTTCATTTTCATGTATGATACATATTTTCCTTTGTATGTGTGTATGCATGCATGTGCACACTCATACATGGGTGCATGTGCCTTTAGAATATCTTGGATCCTTTAGAGCTAGTGTTGTAGGCATTCATAAACCATTTGATGTGGATGCTGGAATCAGGAGTCAGGTCCTCAGGATATAACAACAAATACTCTTTACTGCTGAATCATCTATTTACCCTCTAGACAGAGTTCATAATCTTTGGGTTATGATCCCTTTAGGGATGAACAATTCCATTTGAGGATGAACTACCCTTTTGCAGAGATCACCTAAAACCATTATAAAATAGATATTTACATTATAAATCAAAATATTTAAAAATTACAGTTTTGAAGTAGAAACCAAAATAATATTATGGTTGGGATTGACCACAAGATAAAGAACTGTATTAAAAGGCCACATAATTAGGAAATTTGAGAACAGAGTTTTGTTTTAATGTGTGTTCAAATAAGAAACATAAAAATAGACACCAAGGCCATATAAAGATTAGATATGAAAAATGGTTAGCCTGGAAATAATTTTATGTGAAAAATTGTAGAAAACCCAAGGTATGTAACTCTGAGTACACAATGGCACAGGATATGGATACTATTCCAATGGCATTCATTGTCTCTCACAGAACAGATAAGAAAGGGGCACACTGTGGCTCATTGTAGACTTAGGCCCACAGTGTAATATCAAACCCAGAGCCTATAAGAAGACAGGCATCCAGTGCCATGTCTAGGTGATCTGAGTCCATCAATGGCTTGGAAGCTTCTTGATAACTGTGATTCTCAGACTTCATCAGGTTATAGTATCTGTACTATATTTTCAAAGAAAGAATGAGGTTTTGAAAGATGATCAAGTTCAGTACCTATAAAGAGATTTTTTTGGTATGTGTGTGTGTTTTTGTTTCTGCAAAAAATGTTTCAGTGTACAGATGTTTGAAGTTAGGGAACTCTGGAGGACTCAGCGTATAAGTGAGAAGAACTCTTTAGTATCCCATCGAGCTCTGGTGTTACACACCCTCCAGCCTTCCTTTGCTGAACAGACCACATGGGGACAACCAAATCTGTCAGATGGTAATGCTGTCAAAGTGCTTGCAGCTCTAGTCTCTCATTTGTTACAATGTGGATAACTTGGTGCTATTTGCATTATGAGTGCATGTCCCACCAAGTGTAATACTCATTGATGGCAGCCCTGCACATTGGGAAAATGGTTTTATTTTTTCCAATGAGGAAATTATAATTGTTGTAAAACAACTGAAATTGTTTCTTATATAATCCAAGAGCTGTTCTCTTTTTATCCTGAGTAGAAGCTTGATTAACCCATATGTGTTTCTTTATACTCAAACTGTGGTATAAACACCACAAGTCAGACAGATCAGACTTCAGATTATGTCCTTTCCATTCCTCTGGCCAATCAGATGACCTAAATATTGTCCTTGCTGTTACAGTGTACTATGGGCATTGCACCATGGTGACAAGGAGTGTACATCAAATGCAGCATCTCGTGATAGCTCATTTTATCCCCTTCCTAGCAGTTTTCTTTATAATTAAGCAGCTCTAAATTTATATTAGATTCACTAATTATGCTTGTAACAATAAGCCAGAAATTATAGGAGTGTCTCAGAATTTAATTGTGTGAACAAAATCTTTTAAAGCAATGTCCAACTAATTTCAAAATACTGCCCTCCATGAAATATTTCAAGTATGCCATTCAAGAACTCTGAAGACGAGAAAAAATACTTTCTTCAAAAAATTTTGGAACTTTTTTCATTTATCTATTTATTCTCTGTGGAGGGGGCATGTGCATGGCATGGAATGCATAGTCCCAGGAGAAGCTGAGGAAATCAATTCTATCTATCATGGGTTCAAGGGATAAAATTCAGGCCTGGAAACTTGGTGGCAAGTGCCCCAGTGGATCCCACCACCTCGCATACTGTGTTTAGTTTAGGATCTTGTGTGAAATGTATTCATAGCTATTTTGCATTAGTCACCATTTTAAAATTTATAATAATTAAGACCTCCTGAGTGACCTGCATCCACTATGGTGAATCTGTGACAATATGAAACTCCAAAGTTCTATTCTTCCTGAAGATAGGTATATCAAAGCAGAAATTTTTATAAAAAGTAAATAAATCACTTTTCGTCGTAGGTAAAGTTTGTTTTCAGTAGAAAAGTTCTGAAAAAATGCTCAAAGCAATAACTTTGCAAGTTTCCTACTTTTACATACATAAGAAGAAATATTTGTGTGCAGAGGCACACACACAGAAACAAGCTCTCTCTCTCTCTTTCTCTCTCTCTCTCTCTCTCTCTCTCTCTCTCTCTCTCTCTCTTACACACACACACACACACACACACACACATCTGTATAAAGTCTTTTAAAAGTAAGTGTACAATTCTCTATCCTGGGGCTCCTAATTCATGAATCTCCATGCTAATGATATATAATCTACTCTTTAAAAGGCTTAAAAGCAAAAGATATATAAACAGAGCTTTTACTTACCCCTAATTTGATTCCTGGCTAGCCAGCAGGATGCTATAGTCCATGGTTATTATCCATGTGTAGTTTCATTTAAAGCATCCCAGCTGGGGCCACTTCTCATTTGAGAATTGCAACAGCTGTCCCAGTGGAAAATAAAAGCATGCCACTTTAAATTTTAGAACAGTACCAAGGAAATGTCAGATTCCTGCCTCAGCTGAACAATGACACACATTATATTTGACCTGAACACTTCCTATCAATTCATGTTCATGAGAAAATTACACTTTGGATTTACTTGATTCCTGTTCTTTATCCAATTTCTTACATAAAAAAGCAAATTGATCTTCTCTTCAATGACCACTGTATAAATATACTCAACACCAGCATGCTAATATCTTGAAAGCTGTATGGTATTTTTGAAATGCCAGCTATGATATTCCCTCCTCTCTTCCTAGATTACAGACTACTGCAATCTAATCAATTTTAATTAGTTGCACTGGGTCTCTTCTAAAACACATCAGACTTCACCAGTGACAAATTTAAAATGAGATTTAAATAATATTTTTCTTGTATAAAATCTTCAGGCCTAAGCACAGAACTGTCATAAGGATTTTTGTTTTCTTTTTGTCCTATTGACTTTGCAAGCATATTAAATATAGTTTCTATTTGTTTGTTTGAAGAAGTGGTTATTTTGTTTTCTAACATTCCTTTATCGATTGCATCACAGACTTGGGATGGATCTTTATCCTTTACTCATATAATATGCAATTTTGTCACACAGTATCAATAAATAGAAGCAAGGAAGGTATTTGATTAGATTCTAATATTGCATGCAGTTGTGTTGAAATGAATGCATGCTTTTAGAGGAAAACACTGAGGTATACTTTTATAGTATTAGCAGTCATCCTATTCTGGTGCTCTAAGATAAACTTCTATGGCAAATGCAGACAGGGGTGAAGAGATGGTTCAATGGTTGAAATGCACGCCATGCTACCAATGCAATTAAAATCAAGGTAAAGGTTGAATGGACTACTCATTCCACTGGTTGCTGAAGGCAGAGACAAGAGATCCTGGAGAAAGAGAACTAGTTAGTCTAGTCAAACTTATGAGCCCCAGATTTGAATGACAGACCCTGCCTCAAAGAATAGTTTGGTGACTATCTGAACATATGTTTGCCCACAGAGGTGAGATGCATACCATCATGAGTGGACCACACATACACGTACACCTGAGATTGAGAAAAGAAAAAAAAAAAAAAGAATAACAACAACAAATACTTAAATGTCACTTAAACAGGAACACAAATGAGAAATTAATTATGATACCTCTTTAGAAGGGGCTTCGAATTGTGAATTATTTGAGTTTGGCTTAGAGAATGAATATTAGTAGATGTTTCCAAAAATTACAATTTAGTTCAGGCAGATTAATGAAACTAAGAATGGAAAATAATATAGCCAATGACACCCAGGAATGCATAAGGGAGAATGTGTTTATTGGTGCCTAGAGTAGAGTCAGCAAATCCAGACAGCAGCCTCATTTGTAAATAAAGTTTTATTAGAACATGATTTACTTATTTTGATTCTTATTCTTTGAGTTCATAATTGCTTTTGACCTATAGACTAAAGTCTTACACATGGAGATCATTATGCTTGAAAAACCTAATATATTTACTACCTGCTTCTTTAAAAAATTGATCCCCTAGGTTTGAGCATATGATGCACATTAAAGAGAGGAACCCAAAGCATCATGCATAATTTTAGAGCACATAATTTAAATTTCCTTTGGCTAGTTTTAGGCAGGTGACTAAAGGTCAGGTCATTGAGAAGTCAAAATCATGAGAGAAATTTCTTAATCAAACTAATAACTTGGAAGCATTTGACCAACTATTCCTTTATTTTCTTTATCTGTTAGGCAGAATTTAACTATTGTTGAAACAACTGTATTTGGGGTCAAATTTAAGAGCCTGCTGCATTGAGGGAACCATTCTTCAAAGGTATGTTGATAGACACTAATCACTTTCAACTTGTTAAATTGAGGAGGGATGGAAATGTGTTACGTATTTCTGTTTTGTTGTGAGAGATGTATAATTTCTCTGGAGCATTGTCATATAACAATAATCATGTGCTGCTTCCCTTTAACCTACTTTCCCAGGCCAGAAAGGCACACTGTAATTTCTATCCATGTCATATCAAGATGTTAAAGATGACTTCTCTTGAGCTTGGTTTTTAGGCCTGCTTCATTTTCATTGTCTTAGGCTTACTCACTTCCCAGGACACATTCAGAACAAGAATAAAGAATTCTCTTATGTCCTAAGGACTACAGAATAGAGAAACTTCAAGAAGTTAGCCTTGTTGCAAATGTTTCCCTTTATTGACATTTTATTCCTGCCCACAGCTCTTGCCTTGCTCTCTTTGTTGTCCCAAAATAATAGGTACCAGATATTGGTATTAAGTTACATGCACATTTTTATAGATTGTGAAATATAAATGTCATACCAATTTATACTGTGTCTGTTTCCTTCACTCTCTTACTGAATGTTGTTTCTGAGAATACCCTTCATGAACATTTCAATTTTACTTTTAATTTTTAGTCAATTACTATGCTTATTTCAATGTGCTGTTCATGCGGGTAAAGAAAGGGTCATAGTTTCATACAGAGGGAAACAACTAGGGTACTGGATAAAATAGAAAAAAAAAAAGAAAAAAAAAAAAGCAACCTATATTCACCAGTGAGACTCCAAGCTACTAGCTTCTGAACTTACCCTGTTACTAACCTTGGCCATGTTCTGAACATAAATAAACAAATGGTTGGGGACTGGATAGAGCACCCTTTGAAGACATGGAGCCTAGTTAAAAGAACTGTAGAAATTTAACATTTATGCAGCAGTTAAAATCAGAGACACAATACTCTAATATCTCTTAAATATACAGGTAACACACAAAGGCAGACCTATCAGAATTACACCTGACTTCTCAATAGAGACTCTAAAATCTAGAAGGATCTTGCATCCTCTAAATAAAACCACATATGCCAACCTAGACTACTATACCCAGCAAAATTCTCAATCACCATAAAACAAAATATTTCAAGAAAAATCCAACTTCAAACAAAATCTATCCACAAATCTAGACCTACAGAAAATACTAGCAGGAAAACTCCAACCGAAGGAGGATAAGAACATCCAAAATACCACAGGAAATAAATAATTCTATACCAGCAAAATCAAGGGAACACACACACACACACACACACTCACTCACACTCACACTAATACCACCAACATCAAAATAACAGGAAATAACATTCACTGGTCATTTATATCTCTTAACATCAATGGACTCAATTCTGCAATAAAAAGACACTTGCTAATAGAATTGATGTGAAAACAGGATCCTATGTTCCAATGTATACAATAAACACATGTCATCAATAAAGATAGTTATTACCTCAGAGTAAAGGGCCAGAAAGAAGTTTTGCAAGCAAACAGAACCAAGAAGCAAGCTTCAGTAGCCATTCTAATATCCGATAAAATAGACTTTCAACCAAAATTAATCTATAGAGACAGGGAATAACACTTCATATTCATCAAAGGGAAAAACTTCCAAGATGATATCTCAATTATGAACATTTATGCCCCAACCAATAGGGTATCCAGATTTGCGAAAACAAAACAAAACAACAACAACAACAAAAAACACACTGCAAAAGCTTAACTCACACACAGAATCCCACTCATTCTTAGTGGGAGACTTCAATACCTCATTTTCACCAATTAATGGATAATCCAGACAAAAACTTAACAGAGAAACAATGAAACTAACAGACATTATGAATCAATGGACCTAAAAGACATCTAATCACAAAACATCTAAACATAAGACATCTAACACAATGGAATATATGTTCTTCTCAGCACCCCATTGATCCTTCTTTAGAATTGACCATATGGGTTGTCAAAAGAGCAAGCCTCAACAGATAAAAGAAAATAACTTTAAATAACTTCTTATACTCTATCAGACCACCATGGATTAAAGCTGGACTTCAACAACAACAGAAACACCAGGAAGCCTTCACAATCATGGAAACTGAACAACTCTCCAATGGCTTCTGTCTGGGTCAGGAAAGAAATAAAGAAAGAAATTAAAGAATTTCCAGAATTCAATAAAAATGAAGGTATAACTTACCCAAATTTTGGAACACAATGAAAGCAGTGCTAATAGGAAAGTTCACAGCCCCAAGTGCCTCCATAAAGAAATTAGAACATTCACATAGCAGCAATTTAAAAATACACCCAAAAGCTATAGGAAACAAACAAACAAACAAACAAAAACCCATCAACTTAGAAAGGACAACAAAGAGGAGTAGAAGGTAAGAAATAATCAAAATCAGGGCTGAAATCAATCAGTTAGAAACAAAGTAAACAATACAAAGAATCAAGGAAGCCAAGATCTGGTTCTTAGAAAAAATCTCAAAGATAAACAAACTCTTAGCTAAACTAATGAAGAGACAGAGAGGCAGTAACCAAATAAACAAAATCAGAAATGATAAAGGAGTCATGACAACAGACACTGAGGAAATTCAAAGAACCATTTGGTTTTACTTCAAAAACTCGTACTCCACATAATTGGAAAATCTTAGCTAAATGAACAATTTTCTAGACAAATATCCCCTACCCAAGTTAAATCAAGATCAGGTAAATTATTTAAACAGTATATAACCTCTAAGGAGAGAAAAGCAGTTATTAAAAGTCTCCTCTCCCCCCCAAAAAAAGTCCATGGTCAGATAGTTTTAGTGCAGACTTCTATTAAGACTTTCAGAGAAGAGCTACACCAATACTTCTCAAACTATTCCTCAAAAATAGAAAGAGAAGAAACATTGCCAAACTTATCCTATGAAACCAGAGTAACCCTGATACCGATATCACACAACTCAACAAAGAAAGAGAACTTCAGAATGATTTCTCTCATAAACATTGATGAAAAATATTCAATAATATAAGCTCTATCTGAATACAGGAACACATCAAAAGCATCGTCCATCATGGTCAAGTGGCCTTAAACCCAGGGATGCAGGCATGGTTCAATATACGAAAATCTATCAACAAAATCCATTATATAAAAAAACTGAAAGAAAAAATATCACATGAACATCTCATTAGATATAGAAAACCTTTAGCAAAATCCAATACCACTTCATGTTAAAAGTCTTAGAGAGAACAAGGATGCAAGACACCTACCTAAACATAATCAAAGTAATGCACAGCAAGCCAATAGGCAACATCAAAGTAAATGGAGAAAAACTTAAAGCAATTCCACTAATATCAGGGACAAGACAACACTGTCCATTTTCTCACTATCTATTCAATATTGTGCTTAAAGTTCTACCCCGAGCAATAAGACAACAAAAGGAGATTGAGTGAATATAAATTGGAAAGGAAAAAGTCAATGCATCTATATTTGCAGATGATAGGATAGTATTCATAAGCAATCCCAAAAATTCTACCAGGGAACTCCTACAACTGATAAATACCTTCAGCAAAGTGGCTGGATATAAAATTAACTTAAAGAAATCAGTAGCCCTCCTTTAAACAAATGATAAAAAGGCTGAAAAAGAAATTAAGGAAGCAATACCCTTCACAATAACCACAAATAATATAAAATATCTTGGTGTAACTCTAACCAAGCTAGTAAAAGATCTATATGACAAAAACTTCAAGCCTGAAGAAAGAAATTGAAGAAGGTATCAGAAGATAGTAAGATCTCCCAAGCTCATTGATAAGTAGGATCAAAATATGAAAATGACCTTCTTACCAAAAGAAATCAACAGATTCAATGTAATATCCATCAAAATTCTAACACAATTCTTTACAGATCTTGAAAGAATTCTTAACAAAGGAATCCTGAAAGACTGAGAAGCACTTAATGAAATGTTCAAAGTCCTTAGTCATCAGGGAAATGCAATTCAAAACAATTCTTAAGTACCATGTTCCACCCATCAGTGGCTTAGATAAAAACTCAAGAGATAACACATGCTGGTGATGATATTGAGGAAGGGAAACACTTCTCAGTTGCTGGTTGGAGTGCAAATTTGTAAAAACCACTTTGGAAATCAATTTGATGGTTTATTGGAAAACAGGGAATTGTTCTACCCAGATATGGCACTCCTAGCCATATAACCAAAAGATGATCTACCACCTCACAAAGACACTTGCTCAACTATGTTCTTAGCAGCTTGATTCATAATAGCCAGAAACTAGAAATAACCTAGAGGTCCCTCAACTGAAAAATGAATAAAGAAAATTCTACACAGTAGAATACTATTCTGCTATTAAAAACAAAACCATCACGAATCTTGCAAGCAAATGGAAGAAACTTGAGAATATCCTGACTGAGGTAACTCAGTGCCAAAAGGACATGTATGAATTCACTTATAAATGGATATTAGTCATGAAGTACAGAATATCCAAGCTATACTCCACAGACCCAAAGAAGTTAAACAAGAAGGTCGGCACAAATAATAGTGCTTGAATATCATTTAGAAGGGAGAATAAAATAGTCCATTGGAGACAGGTAGAGGGCTTGAGCTCAGTAGGGAAGGGGATGAAGAGGGGAATGGGGGAGGAGTTTATGATCAGGTATGGGGAAGGACAGGAGAGATGGCCAGATGGCCATGGAAATGTGCAACTGACAGGGGTTAGAAGGTTCGCTATATCTCCAGGATGTGACAGAGACCTGGAATAAGGGAGGCATCCAAGAAGCAATGGGCATAACCTTAGCTTTGACTCACAGCACTGGGGATATGAAATCTGAAGAAGCCACCTCCAATGTGTAGAGAGGGACACAAACCCACCTACAAAACTTTTTACCCTAAATTTATCCTGTCTACAAGAAATACAGGGATTCAAGTTGGAGCAGAGGCTAAGAAAATGGCCAACCAATAACTGACCAACTTGAGACCCATCCCACTGATAAGCACTAGTCTCTGACACTATTAAGGATACTGTTATGCTTGCATACAGGAGTCTTGCATGGCTGTCCTCTAAGAGAATCCACCCAAAAGCTGGCTCAGACTGATCTAAACATCCATAGCCAAACAGTGGATAGAGCTTGGGGAATCTTATGGAAGAATAGGAGAAAGTATTACAAGCCCTAAGGGGTCAACTAACCTTAACTACCAACTAAAGGTCATGCACGGTTAGACCAAAACTCCATGCACATATTTAGCACATGTGCAGCTTGGTCTTCGTGTAGGTTCTGAACAACTGGAGCAGGGGCTATTCTTAAAACAGTTGGCTATATGTGGAATATGTTCTTCTAACTGGACTGCCTTGTCTGGCTTCAGAGGAGAAGATGTGCCTAGAGTTGCAGACATAATGTGCCAGGTTGGAATACACGGGGGTTAGCGGCCTTCACCTGCTCAGAGGAGAAGGGGAAGAGGAGGATTATGGGAAGAGATAACTGACAAGGGGCAGTGAACTAAAGGTAAAGTAAATATTTAAAGAAAAAAAATAGAATGTGAAGTAGGTTGGTTAGGGGGTTAGGGAAGATCTGGGAGCCAGTTGGGGAATGATAAGACATGATCAAAAAATATATTATAAATTTTTTCTCAATAATAATAACAATAGAAACTTCATTAAAGGTACAGCCAGGAGAGAGGGAAACATGAAAAAAATTGACTCATGACATAAAAACTATCAGTTTCAATTTATTCCTTTTGGTAGGATGATATTTCCCTTTAAACATAGACCTATTCTTGCATTTGTAGTATTTTAAAACTTTTAAGCTGAAATATCTGGCTTTGAGATTCCTCTCATTGTCTCTCATCTGTGTTTCCCTGATTATTATGATGTCTTACTGTTGTAGAAGAAGTGTGTAATTATAGTCAACTTGAAAATAAAGCCATTTGGGAATTTGACTGAAGTATAATTACATATGTTCTATGTACTTTGCCCTATTTCTGATTTTATGAAAATGACTTATTTGAATTATCAAGAATGATGCTGAAAATGAATTTATAATGAATTCCACATTCATGAAATATATCTATGTTTCTATAATAATATTAGTAATTATAGCATATTTTATGCTTACCATATGTCTATACTTTGTTTTTAAATTATAATTAAACTATAATAATATACTATCCATAATGACTATTTTTATTTTTTACACTTTCTGTGCCCTAGACATTATATTATGTTCCTGAAATCAATTAGTTTATTTAGAATTCAGAACAGCAGTGTTTGTAGAGAATATTCATGGTTCAGAGACAGAAGTAATTTGCGTAAAATTTCCTGAAGATCAGAGATGGAGTCCAGGTATTCACCCAATAAGTGGATGCTGGATGAAAAAAAATAGATTTATTTATTTTATTATTGTTGTTTTTATATATTTATAGACACATACATATTATACAAAACCTACTGAGTCCACATAGTGCTCTTTATGTTTATAAGTATTTAAGGCTCACCACTGGAGCTAGAATAAACTTTTAGGAATCTTATTCATGCAGAAAACTGATTCTCCCTCTTTTGGCAAACATAGAGTGCCTATAGCTCTTCATCCAGGAGTGGGGAACCTTATGAAGTTTTGTTTACTTTGGGATGTCAGTTATTGTTGTCATTGGTCAGACACTCACTCATGTATGTAGTCATGCATATAAATACACATAGAGCTCAGGGCTGATTGAAACCCAGGGCTTGAAGCTTCTGGAAGAACCTCTGTGTTCATTGGCTTTCTTTTTTTATACAATTTCTTTCTTTTTCTTTAATATTTCTATTATATTTGTTTAACTTGTGTATTATAGTCTCTGCATAGATGTTGTGTGGTGTGTATATATATATATTTATATATATACACATACACATATACATCATATACATAATCATCATATACATATTCATCATATACACACACACACATACACATACATATACATATACAGTGTGTGTATGCAAAATGCAATTACAGATCTGGGTGTACAGGTAGTGGAAGTCAGAGGAAAACTGTGGGACTCAACTTTCTCTTTCCACTATGTGGGTCCTAGAATTGAACATAGATCATCAGATTTGGTTATATGCTACTTTATCCATTGACACATCTTGGCTGAACCATCTTCTTTCTTACTGTTCTTTAGGTTCCTATCCTTACTCTGTTTTATATCTTCTCTGTCTTTGTCATTCCCTCCTTTACAGGTATCTATTTCCTCTCTCAGTACTTGCCATTTTTATATCTTTCGTCAGTTCTATTTGTTTTAGATGATTTTACTAGCTTTTTTTTCATAAAATAAGGCTCTTGTCCCATGTTGTTATTTTTTCATTTCAATATCACAGCTCTCATATATTTTGAAAACCTCAGGAATTATTCTCTTTATCCTGTTTCCAGGTTATCACAGTTGTCAGGCCTACAGCCTGAGTGCCTCTTGTACTTCATTGTGTATGAGCCATCTCTCCAGTTGCTCTGAGTAAATCAACACACCCTGATTTTGCTGATAACTGATTTTATAGTTCCATAAAATTTACACAAAAGCTTATTTTACCTTGTGGGTTAACAAGTGGATCTTCTGGTTTGTTTCATTTTGTTTTAATAAAAGCAATCTGCACTTTCCTCATGGAAGGAATGGAAGAATACTGGCTGTTACAGTCTAGTTGTGTTTTCTGAAAATGTAACATAACAAAGATATTTCTGGAGAACACTACAAAGCCCAGAAAACACAATGCAGGCTAAAAACTAAGTAAATAGCAATAAGATTTTTCCTAGGTGAAACTATACAATATCCAGATGTAGATCCTTCTTTATGTACAAGTAGAGTTATAGCTAGAGAAATCCATCATTAATTGAGACTAATGTACACTAGAAATGCACTTAATATAATTAGCCAACCAAACAGAGCAGCTAAGCCTATTTAGAGGCTAGCTGAGCCTAGCTTTAACATGTGAAAATATCTACATTAGCTTATACTAAGGCAAAGTCACCTAGCACAAAGTCTATTTCATAATAAAACATTTAATAGGTGAACACTGTATAGAAATAAAAATCAGAATAGTTTGTATGAGCAAACTTCATACCATCAAAAAGTAGAAAAATTCTATTTTAGATCATTTTAATGAAAGATAGATGACAGTAGGTGGGCAGATAGAAATGGAGATACAGATATATATCAATATATAGACACATAGATCAAATATATAAATAGACAATAAACACATAAAGATATAAATGATAGATTCACAGATGACTAGATATATTTATAAGTAGATAATACATATCTATATTGATACACAGATGACACACAAACACAGACACACACACACACATATATATATATGTGATTATATATATAGATTATAGACAGGTAAATGCATAGATATATGGATGATAGATACATACATACATATATACATACATACATAAATACATACCTATATACATACATATATACATACATACAGAGACAGATGATAGATAGACAGAAGAATAGACAACAGAGATAAACTTCTTAAACGTTAGCATTGTCTCCAAGTGAACTATGAAGTATATTGAGATGCTTAAACAAATACTTTTGTTAGAGGAAATTAATAAGAAAGGAGAATCCTATCATCTGTAGATCATGTCAAATTGATTGGCAAAATCTTTCTTTTGACTTCACAATGTTTCTTAATCAGTTTGCCCTCTAAAGCTCATTGATACTCAATAAATAAAGTTCTTCTTAGCTTTGTGTTTAAAGAATTCACAAGGGAATAGTTATGTTTTATTTAAGGAATTCACCTTTGTCTTAAGACGTAGTATACTGTCATGTAATTGATTGCTGTTTATTATCAACTTTTGAGGCATTCTTTTTTATTTTGTTTTTTATTAATCCTTTGGAAATTTCATAGTGGGGTACAATGGGTCTTTATCACATCCCTTTACTCTACCCCTGCCTTTGAAAAGAAATGTTAAGGGTCTCATGGTCTAAGAAAGTTTTGAAATATAGACTAATAGGTATGGCCCATGGAACATTTCATAATAACCTAAAAGAGTAAAATATGAAAAGTAAAATTGATGCTAAATACCAACAGAAAAGCTTCCTGTGCCCCTGACCTGGTAGATTTCTTCCACCCCTACTAGGTAAAACAATTGGTTGAATGAATTCAATATTAAGCTCCAGAGGGTTTTGAAGAGAGCATATGAACATGTATATATGGGTGGCACATGTGTCTGACTACACACATGTCCTGATTTAGTTTTCTTTGTCTTATTCCTTTCTGACAAGGTCACTCTGTGAATTTGGAGTTAGTCAGGTAGTAAATCTCTGCAATTCTGTCTCTCTCCCACATTGCTAGGATTACAGGCCTGGCCAGCCACACCTTGCTTTTGTCATAAGAGCCAGGATCTGAATGCAGGTTCTCATGCTTGCTCAGCAAACTCTCTTACTTCCTGAGTCATCTTCCCATTCTTAAAACTATTAGCATAGACTACTATTTCAGGATCCTTGAACTTCAAGTGAAGACCATTTTATGGAAAGATTGAAAGAACAAATTCATCCACAAAAGAGCTTCCATACTCCTATGTTTATTGACCAACATGGACTCAAGACAACTAACTACTGAGGATCTTAGGTAAAGTACCCTACCGAGTTGTATTTGATGTCAGAGGCTGAGGAAGGGAAAAGAGAATGTTGTTGTCCTTATAATTCCAACATTTCTCTAGCAAGGGCTAGACTACAACCCAAGATCGAACAGTAGAACTGGGCTTGTGATGGTAGCTGCTGAAGAGAGATGAAGAACTTCTAGAGCTTTAATTGCACTAAAGCTTTGCAACCTGACTGAGACTTTCAGGCAGTGTCAAGTAGAGGCAGAGCAAGTAAGTGGCATAGCTCTCATGAAGTTGGGGGAGGGAGGCTTCATAGGGATCTCAGATGGATGCCTCAGACTCAGGAAACCATAGCTGAAGAATGTGAAGGGTTGGACACAACAAAGTGAGTGTCTTACTTAGGATTTCCATTGCTGTGAAGAGACACCATGACCAAAGCAACTCTTATGAAGGGCAACATTTAATTGGGGCTGGCTTAAAATTTCATAAGTTCAGTCCATTATCGTCATGGCAGAAAACCGGCAGAATGCAGGCAGACTTGGTGCTGAAGGAAGAGTTGAGAGTTCAACATCCTGATATGAAGGCAGTCAGAAGACTCTCCCTTTTGCACTGGGAGGAGCTTGAGTACTTTGACTTCTTCCATTAAGGCCTGCCCTATTTTAATCAGGCTACACTTCCTAATAGTGCCTCCCTATGGCCAAACATTCAAGCCACCACAGTTGGATTCTAATTTGTGCCAAGCTGTGTTGTTTTTCTTTCTTTCTTTTCTGCTGAATTTCTAAGAGTAACATGCATTCCAGGCAGCCTTGGGGATCATCTCCTTTTCAGTCATTTCCAAACTTTCTTAGGGTTTCTATTGTTATGATAAAACATCATGACCAAGTGCAACTTGGAAAGGAAAGGGTTTATTGGACCCTATACTTCCAGCAAACAGTACATTACTGAGAGTCAGCCAGGAACTCAAGTAAGAGAGGAACCTGGTCACATGGCTTGCAGAAGCTACTGTCTTAGCGACCCAGGACCACAGGGTCAGGGGCAGCTTGTTTTCCAGTGGGTTGTGTCTTCCCATAAATCATTAAGAAAATACCCCAGAAGCTATCTACAGGTAATTTTATGGAGGCATTTTCTAAACTGAGATTCACTTTTCCCAGATATTTCTGTCTGTATTAAGATGACAAAACCAGCCAGCAAATGCACCAGTGAGAAGACAACTCTGTTGCAAATAAGAGAAATAAGAGAATGATTTCTCTCTTCTGTAGCCTAAAGAACAGTTATTCGTCATACCGGAAACTTAGTTATTTATTGCATATACACGAGATTGTAATGTAGTATTTCACTTAATTATGAATATTGTATGGTACTATCACTACATTACAACATATCATAGATTGGCATATTAAAATTGCACACACATACTAATTCACATACAACTTTTCTAAAATTGTGCTTCTTGGAATGAAAGTGTGAATTGCTGATTTCTTTCATAAAATACATATTTACTGGACTAATAAAGTCTCATTATTTAAGCTATACAGTGACCTTTCTCAACAAGTAAGCCATAAAGTTAATCCCCTTTTGTTCAGAGAAAAGATTTTCAAGATTTTTGTTGCTACTGTCCTAAATTTTGTTCCTATGGACACAGTCAGTGCCAAACATCAGCTTTTCCTTCTATGACAGTGACAATTTGAAGTTATCTCTAGGATATAATCCACAGTCTTGTTTTTACACAGATGAATGAATATTTAGATGGAAGTACAAACTGAGGATCTAGGGCACTGGTTATAACAGAAAAAAAAACAAAAAAACCACCCACCACATATACATGCACAAAAGAATCGCTTTCAGAACCCCTGTGGGTTTGGAAGAAATAAAATGATAGATAACTGACTTTTTATTTCAGAGTCCTTTATAAAACGATTATTTTCAGAGATACAAGATGCTTCTGTTTCTTAATGTGTTGTGTTCATTTTGAGATGGTATAGAACCCCAGTGTTAACTACAAATGCATGCCTCTTTTGTTTATTTCTGGCATATGCCCTTGGTGGTGGTGCCTGCTACATACTGGGCAGCCCTCCTGTAAAACAGATGCTTTAAGGGAGAAAAGGAGCAGGGATTTATCTCTAATGATGAGAAAGTTCAACTGTTCCAAGAAAAGCATTCTAAAACCTGAATCCAGTATTTGATTTTTCACTAAAGTACAAAATGAAAACCATTTTAACAAATGCTGCAGTTAGAGGCAACTGAACAAGGATTTTAGGAGGACTTTGTATTATTGTCTAAAGTCCAATTTACCATCACTTAATGTGTCATCCAAGGTGCTTTGTCTATTGATTGGGCATCAATATTTAATCTCTGTCTCTGAAGAAATTGCATTGCAACATCATATACCATCTACAGCAGTTTTTAAAAATCAACTTCTTGTCTTTATATTGGGGATATGACTTTTGAGATTTTTTTTTTTATTTTTATACCTTATTTTATTTATCTTTTAAAATTATCTTTAATCTTTTCTTTACATTCTAGTTGTTTTTCCCCTCCTGGTCCGCCCTCCAACAGTTCCTCATCCCATTTCTCTTTCCCCTTCTCCAAGAGGATGTTCCCAACCCCCGTCCCCACCTCAACAGACCTCCCCACTCCCTGGGGCCTCAAGTTTCTCAAGGGCTAGGTGCATCTTCTCTCACTGAAGCCAGACCAGTCAGTCCTCTGCTGTAATGTGTTGGGGGCCTTCTGTCAGCTGGTGTATGCTGCCTGGTTGGTGTCTCAGTGTCTGAGAGATCTCAGGGGTCAAGGTTAGTTGAGACTTCTGGTCTTCCTATGGGGTCGTCCTCTTCCTCAACGTATTTCAGCCCTGCCCTAATTCAACCACAGGGGTCCTGGGCTTCAGTTCATTGGTTGGGTGTAAGTATGTCTGTCTCAGTCAGCTGCTTGTTGGGCCTGTTGGGGGGCAACCATGCTAGGCTCCTGTCTGTAAGCACACCATAACATCAGTAATGTCAAGCCTAGGAGCCTCCCTTTGAGCTGGATCCCAAGTTGGGCCTGTCACTGGACCTCCTTTCCCTCAGTCTTTTCTTCATTTTTGTCCCTGCAGTTCTTTCAGACAAGAACAATTCTGGGTCAGAGTTTTTGATTGTGGGATGTCAACCCCATCCCTGTTTCTTCTTTACCCAGGTGTACTATGTTCCAGAAAATCGCAGGTGTTTACTAACTTATGATAAAGTCAATACATGTATTGGTGGATCAGAGCTCTGATGATGTGTATCAAATGATTGTTTGGAGCGCAGGCAGGATCTTTATTGAGTAGATGATGGTTGATCTGGTTAGCTCCAGCACAATATCCACCCATGTCATCATGTGCCTTCTCCATGCTTGTTACAGCTCAGTACAATTTCTGTTACTTTTTCTTTAGCTCACATCATCATAAAATCAGGTACTCCATGTAATCAACTGATGATATTCCTGTTTCGCAATAATTCATAGAACTTGTGAGACTCACATCTGATAACGAATCCTTTGGTTTATGCTCTTACACACTTGGCTTAAGAATCAATATAAAAACAGCAGATGAAGATCATTGTAGAAAAAAAGACTACTGTGTTTGCTTAACTGTTTTAAGTGTTTACCATATTATATGACTAAATTCCTTTAGTATTGTACCAGTTTGGTACAATTCCTCACAATTCATTACCCAAACATGAAACAATAAAAACCCAAGGTGGATTTATAAATTTTTAGTTTTAGTTTTCTGTTTCAACTAAAAAGTCTGATTTACATTTCACACATTGAGATTTTAGCTTTTGTAGATATAGTGGGCTTTTTATTTGTTTACTTTTGTTCTTGTTTTCTGTTTTTGTTGTTGTAGTTTTCTGGGTTTTTTTTTTTTTTTTGGTAGGTTTGGAATAATATATTTTCTTCTGTTTAGAATTTTAGAGCTGCATGTTAGTTTAAGTTCTGCTTTCATTCACATTTGAAATTTGTGTTAAAAAAGAGTCAAAATGCAGTTTGAATTGTCTATCTCAAATATCACCATGTGTCGTCTTCTTTGTGATTTTATCTCTTCCCCATGGCACTTGACGGGTCATTGGTGCTTTGACCAATTCTGTTGACTCTTTGTCATTGTCTCATATTTCCAATTGGATGAGTTTGACATCTTTACATTACATTTCTAGTATGATCCTTCGTGTGTGTGTGTGTGTGTGTGTGTGTGTGTGTGTTATATGTTCATTTTTATAATATACTTATAACGACTCAGATTCTTTTTATTAGATTTATAGAGATAACATGGTTATTTGTAAGGAAAGAAAACAGAAAAGAGGCCATAAGAATGATGCTAATATCAAGAAATGTAAAAACCAAAATCAGATTTGCTGGTCATATCCATGATTGCTCCACCTGAGAATGTACAAATGTAGTGGTAATTTAGTCATGTGCAACTTTCAAGGTCAACACATATTGTCTTAGTGTTTTACTGCTGTGAACAGAAACCATAACCAAGATAACTCTTATAAGGATGGCATTTGATTGGGACTGGCATACAGGTTCAGAGTTTCAGTCCATTGTCATAAAGGCAAAAGCATGGCAGGATCCAGGAAGGAATGGTACAAGATTTGCTGAGAGTTCCATCTCTTGTTCTGAAGGCAACTAGCAGAAGACTGGCTTCCAGGCAGCTAGGATGAGGATGTTAAAGCCCATGCCTACAGTGACACACCTACTTCAACAAGGCTACACCTCCTTATAGTGCCACTCTCTGGGCCAAGAATATACAAATCATCTCACATATGTTCACATGAGATTTTACACATGTATTGTGAGGCCAGATACCAGGGATGAATCCTTCCACTCCTTTCACAGTCTGCTTAGGGTTTCCCACAGTTAGTATATAATAAGGCTGCATTGAGCACCTTACTTGGCAGTTTGATCTGAACACAAAATAAGGCTGTACTAGTATGAAGTTATTTTCTTCCTTTTAAAAAGAAATAGATTCACCAAGCCATTCTGTGGTGTTGTTTGTATTTGTACATTTCTATGAGTGGCTTCTATGTAACAAGTAATATATTCAAAGAAAAAATAAGCTGTTATGTTCCAATTTCTTTTTTTCTCCTTCACTTAGAGTGATTTCAGTGGTGTGTACCAAGTAGATTCAGACATAATATTCATCGCCTTAGATTAGATTGCATTTCTTTCTATCATTTTCATTTTTATATAGAAATATAGAATATTTCATTTTCTATCAAGGCTACTATTTAGTAACTGTTTATGTCCTAACATGATTTAATGATTCACAGTATTTGTGGTAGGTATCCATGTTCTTGCAAGCTTCAATTACCTTTGTCTACTGAGCCATCTACCACACTTATGGGTATATCTGCTAACAGAAAGGGACACAGATATGGATACAATATTTCATACATGTAATTCCAGCTTCTAAGTCAGGAATATCAAGAATTCAAGGTCAACATGAAGGGCTGGGAATGATGGCTCAGCAGTTAAGACCTTTAACTGCTCTTCCAGAGTACCCGTGTTCAATTTCTAGCACCCATTTGACAGCTCACAACTGCGTGTAACTTCAGTACCAGGATATGTGATGAGCCCTTTCAGCTTCCATGGGCACCAAGCACACATGTAGTACACAACTCCAGACAAAACACTCATAAGCATAAAATAATAAAAAATAATTTAAAAAGTGTGGGAAGTTTTATCCAAAAGTTTTAGCAGCCAACTAAGAAAGAAAGTAATCTGGACATGGTCAGACAGATTTATAACTTTAGTACTCAGAAGGATGAGGCAGTAACCTTTGACTTGTTTCTTGTTTGAAATCAGGCTGGGCTACAGTGTCCGACCGTGTCTCAAAATGAGAGAGAGAGAGAGAGAGAGAGAGAGAGAGAGAGAGAGAGAGAGAGGAAGCACCATGTAAAGAAGGGGAGGGAAGGGAAGAAAATCATGATGAAGAAGAGGAAAATTTTTTAAGTGGCATAAGGAACTGCAAGAAGTTTCCTGATTTAAAAAATAAATTCAGTGTAATGAGTGAATAGACAGAAAGGCACACAACTGAATGTAAAAACACCTAGGATATGTACTTACACCTCAAACATTCATTTTCTTCTTGAGATTATTAACTAACATTTTTCTTATAATTTTGCATATTATAAAAAAGAAAATGCTAAGTGTGCACATATTCATTGTGATTGAATAAATGTTTATCATATTTTTCTGTAGAGGTAAATTTTTAATGGTTGGTTAATCATAGAACGGCAATTCTATTGCAATATAGTATGCATTTAGGCACTTCAACTGGAAAATGTAATGCAGAGATTAAATTAAGACACGAGAAATTGACTAGGCATTTAATTTTTAGATAAATAAAGGTCATTTCTACACTGCTAACATGTAATACTGTTATAATACAGTAGTTAAATTTGTGACTCTACCACAGAAGTCATCTTTGGTTAAGAGGAAACAATGTTGACAAAGACCATGTTAACAAAACTATTTGGACAAAGAGTTCAGGATTATAATTAGCACAGTCACTCAGCTCCTGGGTATTTTAAGTTTACTTACACATTAGAAATGGCTTGGTCCATCAAAACTATTAAATCCAAACCATTAGATATTTATGCATTTTTGCCAGTTTCACTGATCAAATGCTGTAGATTTTTTTTCATTAATTTATTTACTTTACATCCTGATCAAAGCTTCCTTTTTTTCCTCTCCTCCCAGTCCCTCCCTCTCCCCTCCCCTTGACCTATGCTCCCTTCCCTTTCTCCTCAAGAAAGGGAGACTTCCCATGGATATCAACCCATCTTGACCTATTTCTATTGAGGTTAGGCAAGGCAGCCCAGTTATGGGAAAGTGATTCAAAGTCAGTCAGCAGAGTCAGAGATAGACCCTGCTCCTGCAGTTAGATGTTTCACATGAGGACCAAGCTGTACATATGTTACATATGTGTAAGAGTGTTAGGTTGATCCCATGCATACTCTCTTATAGGTAGATTAGTCTCTGTGAGAGCCCATATGCCCAGGTTAGTTGATTTTGTAGGTTTTATTGTAGTGTCTCTGGCTTCCCTGTCTCTTTTGATCCTTCTTCCCCCTCTTCAACAAGACCTGAGCTCCTCCTAATGTTTGTACGTGAGCCTCTCTGTCTGTTTTCATCAACTGCTGAGTGAAGCCATTCAGTTGACTGTTATGCTAGCCTCTCTTCTGGTGTGTGAGAGAGAACTGGAAGCAATGTTGGGATGGGGAGGCTTATCTCTGAGACAAGGTAGAGATCTAAGATAATGGAAAATACCAGGAATCTATGAGGGTGACCATAGCTAAGACTCTTAGCCATAGGAAATATGGAACATGAAATGGCCCACTCATGTAACCAATCAAGACTTCCAATGGGGAGATGGGATGACCAACCCAGCAACAAAACCATAGAGCCACAATTTTTCCTGCCTAAGAGAGGTGCAGGGATAAAGAGGGAGCAACAAATGAGGAAATGGCCAACCAACAAATAGCTCAACTTGAGTCCCATGCCCTGAGAGAGAGCCCATCCTTGACTCTATTAATAATACTCTGCTATATTTGCAGGATTTTTAAAAAATGTTGATTTTCCATTATAGAGGGAAATATTACAAACAACTTTTGTGCATTGACCTTGTAATTCATGGCACTTCTAAGCTCACTTGTTAGTCTTGGTATCTCTTAAATGTTTATATCATCTATCAGTTCCAAGATAGGCAGCTGGGCTAATGGAAAGAGAAGGAAAATCATCTCAAGTCCAAACTATGCTAAGATAAAATTAACTTGTTGCTTCCATCATTTGAAAGAGCCAAGATAATAGAAAAGGATTGGCACAAGCAAGCATGCAAATCCAAATTTACTCTGTGGACATCTAAAAAGTGCTCTCAAATTCATTTTTCCAAAGCACAAGCACGCCATTTTACAAAGGAAGACTCTCTGCATATGGGAAAACCTTGCATCATAAATTCTGGTTCTGTGAACAGGGTGTTTGTTTCCTACTCGTTTGATCACTTACTTTTAACGTTAATTCCAAGGGTAAAGATACTAATAAACAGTTTTGTGGTTAATTAATTAATTAATTGTTTATTTTAATATGTTTTGAAACTGTTCACATAGCAGGTTTTTGCACCAAAATTATCAATGAAAGACAAATGTACAGAGGCGTGCATTTTTTAAAAGACTTATTTTAAGTGCGTGTGTGCTTGTATGTGTGTACCCATGAGGGAAGGTGCCCAAAAGAGGAAACCGGACCTTTGGAAGCTCCAGTTATAGGTAGTCATGTGCTGCCTTGCATGTCCCAACTTAACTTGTGTCAGAATTGAGCAAAGCCTATAAGAAGGTAAATCAAACCTCTACCCTACAATAAAGAGCCAGACCTTTATACTTGTTCATCAGCATGACAGCATCACTGTGAGCATGTAGCTGCTTTATGTATTTGATTTTTGCTTTCAGTGTTTGTTTGTTTGTTTGTTTGTTTGAAATATACATCATAGTTGTCTAATCTCCCTCTCTCCTATACATTTGGTGTTTGCAAAGTAGATGATTCTTGGTTCACCAATCTTTGAATGAAGAAGAGAGAAAGGAGAGTCTAAAATAGGCTACAAAAACTTGGACTTCAAATTAATATGGATAGATGCAAAGGTAGGTTGAACCATGATTTTGTCTTTCATTCTTTTTAAATCTCAATTTTTGTTTCTCCTCTGATTCCTCCCCCCTCCCAACATTTTGTGTATGCACATGCATGTGTGGGATATCAAGTATATTCTTGCCACAGTATACATATGAAGGTTAGAGACAACCTCCACTACCAGTCTTCACATTCTGTCATGGTTAGTATTTTGTTAACTTGAGACAAAATAGAGTTAGAGTTATCTGGAAAGAGAGAATCTCAGTAGAAAAATTGCTCCTATCCTTTGCCTATAGGCAAGTCTACAAGACGTGTTCAGAATTAATGAATGATATGAGTAATCCCAGACCACTGGTGGGCAATTCTAGTCTGGTCAATGGTCTTAAGAAAATGAATTGAGCATGCAATGAGGAACAAACCAATAAGCTTGGATTCTGCTTCAGCTCCTGCCTTCAGGTTCCTGCCTTGAGTTTCTGCCCCAACTTCCTTCAGGGATTGTGTATAAGATGAAAGGAACCCTTTACTCCCCCAATTGCTTGTGATTATGGTGTTTTATCACAGAGATGGAAGCCCTAACTATGACATCCTCCAATCTCTTTCAAAACAAAATTTCCTAGTTATTTCCCAGTGCATACACACTCTATCTGGTATGGGAGCTCCTGGGAATTCTTTAATCCCTGCCTCCAGTTCCTCAGAGAAGCACTTAGAACACCATTGTGCTCAAGCTGCTTTGTCAGGATTTCTATGAGTACTGGTGGTTAGAATTTAGATCTTCACACTTCCATGGCAAGCACTCTAGCTCCTTGGGTTCCTTATGCTCTAAGCACCTTTTCCAAGCAGGAAATAAATGTTTCTAGCAGAAACTCAATAATTGCAGATTCAAGGAAAAATAAAATTTTAGTTCCCATCTGCAAATCCTTCCCTTCTTGAGTCTGGCCTCACTTGTATGGCAGGCATAGCTGTTCAATTATGATATATAAGATACAAAAAAATCTGTGCGATTTTATTTTCTTTTGCTTTTGACAGCACTCTTTATTGAAAGCAAGACAAGCCAGAGCATATTCATCAGTTCTAGTTGGAGAATGGAAAATAGACATGATAGAGTCAGATATCTAGCACTTTAGGCAGAACAACCCAGATAGAGAAAGTAAGAAATGATGTAAATATCATAATCTAGGAATAGAGGCAACTTAGAAACTTTTTAAAGCATATTATCACGACTGAAAGACAATAAAGACTCAAAATTTACAGTATGATCCAGGCTAAAATGTTCTCTTACTCTGTATTAGTGTGCTATTGGAATATCAGTAGGATTTCTGTAGGACTACAGGGTCATATACTGTCTAGAAGTCCAAGACATTTGAACTGGAGCAATGGTTTGAAGGAAAGAGATTCAAAGGCTCCCAAAGACCTCCTGAGTTAACATGATTCAATATACACTTAGCACATCTCTGCCTCCTTGTGCCTAACCATTGATTGAAAATAACAAAGCGGATCGTATTCATGGGGAGAAATAGGAACAAGCATCTGAAGGCTGATATCCACTTGTAAAACAGACTCGCCAGAGGGGCAACTGTGTCTCCTCATCTGAAAGAAACAGTGAGCACAACCTAGCAATGTTTTTCACTGAAGCTTCCATCTCCAGAAATCTAAAACTAAAAGATAGATTTTCACTGTAAACTACACGGGAGTACAGGAAACTGGTATTTTCAATTTGTATGCACTCTAAGCAGTCATTTCATTTGAAAGCTATCACTGAAAGTCTTGTATATGGTATATGTAGAATAATTACTGAGCCAGAATGTAGTATATAAAACATCCAGAGAAGATCTTTGAAAACAAAATCTTAATTTTCAGTTTTTATCACATAGTTAATATTTGGCCTTTTATGAATAAAACTTTCAACATCTCCAGGAAATGGCATGATGTGTATGGCAGCTGCTCTATCTATCTATCTATATCTGTCTATCTATCTATCTATCTATCTATCTATCTATCTATCTATCTATCTTTGACTCCCCTTTTCTGTCTTCTGGTATAGTACAGTTCCTCTTCCAAAGCAAGAAACACATAGAGAGTACAATAGATGTAACATGTGCTATTTGTCTCTTGATATAAAACCGAATGACTGTAGAGGAAGAAGTGTCTTTCTGTTGGTCATCAACTCTCCCAGTGGAGAGGCCTTACATTTTTACTTTTTTATTTTGTTACATCTATCTGAAATTCTTTCGAATGACTTTACCTAAAGGTTAGCTACCTTTTCCATCCAATTTAACTTTATCTACAAAATTTTGTGGCTTTGGGTTTGGATTAGTGATAGTCAAAGATAACAATAATGGCACAAGCATTCCACCCTTAAAGGTCAGAAAAATACAACCTGTGAGCCAACAAGGATTTACAGTGAGCTAGCCTGAGAAGACTCATCAGTAAGAAAAGGCCTTCGAGCTATTTACCTCTACTTTAATAGATCAGAACAGGAAAAAAATGTAAAGTCATTTTAAAAACTACATAGGCTCCTAGATGCAAGATTTATCACAGTTAGGAGGAAAAGATAAGAAAGTGAAAATAATAGATATGTTCATGGGGGGGATTGTTTGTGTTGGGGGAGGGGATAAAATCCAAGGAAAATATACAGAAGCAAATACTGGTAATGACATTGGAAGATATTAGAAGTCTATTTTTAAAAACAGACTTTTTTATGTTTTTCATTCTCTTAGTAAAGGAAGGCATTTCACAGTTGTAGCCTTGCCTAAGAGGCATAGTACCACATGCTTGCTCTTAGGAGACTCCATGATTCCACCAGCTCTCCCAGGAAAACAACCCTTTCCTCTTCTAGTCTTGGGTAGTCTCATGGCTTTGGTTTTTAACTCCCATCGGCTACCATGGCTATTTTCCTTCTCCCTTTGGTATTTGTGTTTTTGTTTTGTTTTGTTTAATGATTCCTGTAAATATGATTGTTGCTGTCATTTGAGTAATCAGGATAAGGTCATCACAAAGGTCTTAAAGTCTCAAAACCCTTAAAATAAACTCAAATATACAGAGGCTGAGTGTCAGAGCACAGGCATATCTATTTAGGGTCATGATTTGATACACTCCACTCATGGATTATATCATCACTGTAAAAGATATGAAATTTTTTAATATTTCTAGTGAAGGAAGTATCCAAGCTTCTCTTAGATGATAAGGTCTGTTTTCTAAATTCTTGACCCTCAGAAAGACACAAGCCACTGAGTACCTTCAGGTTTGGATGTTTTATTGAAAAATCTGGAAAAGATAAACAGGTAAATGTAAGTGGGTACAATTTAAGTGCTCACCAACCATCCATTAAGGAGACTTTCTAAAATAGCAGCATTGTTCTAACAGAGAATGTAAATGGGAAAATCATTAATGCATATTATGTTGCTCATTTACAGATCAATAGTAAGTGTTGTGGTATTATTAGATCCACACCTTAAGAGGCCATCACTAAGTATGTAAGGACAGAATTACAAAACATGTTCCACAGAACAAGCACTTCTTATCTAAATCTCCTCTACTAAAAGGTGCTAGAATATCCATAAGGATGTAAGCCTATATTTCTCACCTGATTGTGTGGTCAATGGACACAGACTCAGAGCAGTTATATGAAAAAGACTAGATTGAACAATGCATCTCGGGACATAATCAAGATTCATTTCTCTAAAAGTGATTTGAACTGCTGAATAAACTATCTGATCAATGACAATTTTCAAAATAAACTGAACAAATAAGCTGGATCAATATGTTAATGAGGCCAAAACCATCATAAAATAATCCTGTTCAGGATTTCATAAACATATATCCATATTTTTTTAAGGAAAAGTAAAAAGAAGTGATTGGGAAGGGTTAGTTTCTGTTGACTAATCTCCCGTGTGTAGACCATAAGAGTTTCAGAAAATGGTCATGACTTCATGATTGTTCAGCTGTTAGAGCATGTGTTTGTATGTTGTATGTGTATGTGTGTATGTGTACATGTATTCGTGTGGTATGATGCATGGTGTATGTTTGTGCTTATGTGTTTGTATGTGTGTGCTATGTGTGTGTCTGTGGGGATATGTGGTGTCTGTGAGTATGTGGTGTGTGTGGTATATAAATAGGTGTTTGTATGTGGGGTTATGTGAAGTGTGTGTAGGGGTGTGTATGTTAGTATGTATGTGTGTATATGTATGCATGTGTGTTTGTGTGTGCATGTTTTGCTTAGTATGTGTATATGTTCATGTGTATTTGGGGGGTATGTGTGTATGTAAGTGTGTAGTGTGTGATATGCATGTGTGTGTGCACTTATACATGTATAGACATGTATAGGTGCATAAGTATGAGCATACAGAGTCTAGATGTCCACTTAGAATGTCATCCCTCAAGACACCAACCACCTTATCTTCTAAGAGTATATTTGACTGAGACCTGAAATTTGGAGGTTCAGCTATGGTTGCAGGCTACCAAATCCCAGGGATCTGCTTATCTCTGTGCTTCCCAGCACTCAGATTTTAAGCGAGCATCACTACCCCTGGTTTTCAGTATTTGGGTTATGCAGACCCATCACAGGTCTTCCAGAGCAAGCAAACTACCAACTGAGTTGTCTCCCCAGCCCTTCATGTGGCTACTGACATACAGGACCAAGTAAGTTTTAAAAAACACGAAATTAAAAATGAATATTTAGAATTCCACAAAGAACACCCTTTGTCTAACTGTTAAGGGTCTGTGTGATCAGTAATGGAACCAGAAACATCCATGTGAGTAACCTTTTTATTCATGTCACAGAAGCTTATGAATTGTTGGCTAAGAATAATTCAGATCTTACAAATTGCTTTCAAAAAGGAGGGACTAATGAATTTCCCACAGTAATATCAGTAAAGAGAACATTTTATTTAGAAAAGTATAGTAAGAGAATTCCCATAAACACTGAGAGAAAAGTACTGTCAGAATAGAAGAGATAATTTATAGTATTATCTGATAGATTATAATACTCAGCCCAGGACACTGGCTGATTTTCTGATACTTAGCAGTAGAATTTTAAATAGAATCAAAGTGTATGAAAAAATAATAAACTCACATTTTGTTATAATCATATTTATATTTTATTAACATTTTCTTAATCCAATTCTGGAATTATTCAGATGGCTTATAGCCTTCAGGTTTTTATAGTTGGACATGGTAATCAGTTTTCTAAGAATCACACAAATAAAAATACAAACATACCTACATGAATTTTAGGGGAAACACTTTAGCAGTATATATATATATATATGGAGTAGCTGTTAGCACCATGCCTAATGTTTTAATCATACTTATTTAATTTTTTTCAATTCAGGATTTCTGATTTAAAATGCTTAAAATGCCACAGGGCTTTCATAGTTTTGCTTTTATTTTGTTTTTTGTTTGTTTGTTTGGCTGGTTGGTTGATTGTTTCTTTGGGGGCATTGTTTGGGGTTTGCGTTTTTGTTTTTCCTCAACTCTGTTCTTTTAATGAAAGTCTTGTGCCTCTCTATTTCTCATTGTTATAAATTATAAATATATTTCATTTACTTGAATGTCTTTTTCAAAGAATTTAATAGATCAATGAAATATTTTAAAGTTGTTGATATATATGATGAATTATTTTGTTTTAATAGATTTTAATATAATTGTAAGATTATCTTTCCAACTCTTGCTATTTTAAGCACCTTTAAACATCTCTGCTCTAAGAATGTTTGCTTTTTTCCAAATAAGAGAAGCATTATGACATTTCATTCATTCCTTTAGTAACTGAAGCATTTTGAAACTTTAGTTAATGGAAAGTTTGTACATAACATCATATTGAAATATTTTCTGGAGAAGGTGCCATAAGCTTGCATCGCAATTCTATAGACTTGTTCATTCTGTGTTCAGGAAATCATGCCTTTGTTTATTTATTCTTCCATTGTTCATGAGTGACTTTACCTATAGGAATAGACTTAGTCCAGCAGGTTCTGTCCATGAATTTGTTAACGTTTTGCTGGGAATTGTGTGGAAATTCTTCTAATACTAAATTCCTACTTTTTATCTGTTGTAAAGAACACGATAAAACTATCAGAACCTCAAAACCACCCTGGGGCTGTAAGACAAAAAGGGTGGATTCTTAAGCATAAGAAGACCCTCACTGATGAAAGAAAGCAGAGTTCCCAGAAATTCTACTGAGTAGATACCAGAAGCCTTCAGCATAACTAGACTAACTTTCACACATCTCTCAGCTCATAAACTCAACCTGGTGTCTACATCAATGCATGCAATTCAGTGCTGTGGCTACTGACTTTTGTATCTTTGAGGAAATTATTTAATAGTTATAAAATTACAAGGATGGAGTAAGAGAATTACCTCATTTTGTTCCACTGGAGACTCTATAGGGAGTGATGACCTGAATTCACTTACTGTTCTTAGATTACTACAAATAGGGACCCAACTGTAGGCATTGAGCAATCCATTCCAAATTGGCTTAAGCAAATTCATTCACAATAAAATAATTTAGGGTACCTATTAGACAAAATAAAGAGAATGGTACTTAAAATACAGTTGTGCTAATTGAAAGGAAACATGTTTTGTTAAGTTAGGTTTGGGTTATAAAATAGACTGAATAGAGACAATGTTCTTATCACAAAACAAGAAAGGAAATGTATTCTAAATCTTGCAGAATGATTCAACACCTTATTTTAAGGAGTCTCATTATTTGAACATAGCTTACTTTTCTCTTCATAGTAAAGTAAATCTCATGCTGATGAATTACATAAGTTATGATGTCCATGAAATTTGTGATTCCAAATACAGAAATGTGCCAATTTTATTTGCCAGAATATATGGTTCCATGGCATCTTTTTTTATATCATGGAAGAAAAATACTTTTTTTTCATTGTGAAACTGCAGGATTTTAACATTGTTCCACAAAAAATACTAGACACAACTTTATCTTTACTATTATAGACAATTTGACACTATTCGAGTGTTTGAGTTAAGCTAATTTTATTTTCATGGCTGGCTAAAAGTTAGTCTGAATGATGAGCAGAAAAAGAGTTCTATCCAGGTGTAAGCTTACCTGTGGCAAGATTAGAAGACATATGCTTAGAAGCTTGAATTAGGGTCATATGTAAGCTATGGCCTCAAATGTTCACATGCCCAAGGCCAAAATAGCTTATTCTATTTGTGAGTATTTCTCGAATGGTATAGGTTTGTTTCATTTTCAAAGTTCCTTTGTGAAATATATATTTTTACAACATCTTTAAAACCAGAAACCATATTAAAATGGGAAGACCAGATGAGAGAGCAGACCATAGCAAAGCAGTGTTGAATGACACATGCCTGAGAATGCAGCTTAAAACACCTTCCCAATTCCCATCCACCGAGAGACCATCTTCATTTCCTCAGTTCTCTGGCTGACACTTCGATCCTATAATAGATGATTTAACTTAACTTTCCTGCTTTCTAGTGGATTATGAGAAAATCCTCGCTCTTAGTTATTACCAATGCTATCATTATAATAGTCATAAACATTTAAAAACCATACTGAAACTAATGTTAAATAAAATAGTGATTCCTGACATGTCTCATTCCTCCTTTATGCCTGGATGCACTGGAATCAATCAAGTCTACATTTCTAGTGAAGATCCAGTGAACTGAACCTGCTATTCAAATATGTCTCTGTGTGATAGTTGAACCCATCTCTTTATCTTTGGTTGTGAGCCTTGCTTACAAAAACAAAGCTGAATCTCCAGCCCCAACTCTTACTAATATCTAGTTTAAACCAAGTATCTTTGTGGATATGTTGTTCTTGATACAAAGAAATAGTGTTTATGGGCTTGTAAAAAGCAAACAAAAAAAGACCATGGCCTGGGGACAGACACGAGCACACAGATAGTCATAAAAGATTCTAGGAGTGGCTCAACACAAGACAGTGACCCATAAGAACAAAACTCAGGTGGATGCTTGCAAATTTTAAACACATCTCCTAAATAAACTTGGAACAAGAATAGAATTTATATTTTTAGCTATTGATGTATTAATTTGTTTTGTCTGAATAATTGGATAATATGTGTAAATAAAAATGTGATTTGAGACATGATTCTTAATATGCTCTGTATTCTCATAAGAAGAATCACAGATGTTCATGTGTCTGAGAGATCAAGTATATTCTTTCTTACGTTCAAGACAATAAGAAGAAACACCCAAAAGTAGGTATTTATTAAGTATATTAATAAGACACTTGTATATCACAACTCGATTATCAAAAATACTAGATTTTTGTCACTGAAGGTTCCTGGAACTTATAGATACATATATTCATATATGTGTTGATGATTTGACACTTGAAGTGAAGCTGAGGACAGAAAGGTTTAATGGGCTGGAGAGAAAGGAAATGGAGAAAGTATTGAGAGATGGTCCAGGTGCATACGTTGAATTAGCCACATATCATATAATAAATATTTAAACAGAAATATTAGTAATAAAATTATTTAAATCTCCTAAGAATTCTACTTTAAGTCATAGTCAATATGACAAGTAGCAACATGACTCAGCAAAAGCCCACAGTTCAACACACACTTACAAACACTTGATCTTTGACAAAGATGCCAAAAATACAATGGAAAAAGGAAAGCATCTTCAATAAGTGGTGCTGGTCTAACTGACTGTATGTATGTATAAACATGAAAATAAACCCATATTTGTCACCTTGCACAAAGCTCAAGTCCAAGTAAATAAAGGAACTCAACATAAAACCAGGTACACTGAATCTAATAGAAGAGAAAGAAAGAAAGAGCCTTGAACTCATTGGCACAGGGGAAAATTTCCTAAACAGAACTTCAATAGTTCATACTCTAAGATCAAGAATTGATAAATCAGTCCTCATGAAACTAGTAAGTTTCTGTAAGGCAAAGGTCATAGTCACAAATCAGCAAAGTTAGGATTGGGAAAAATAATCTTCACTAGCCCTACATCCGATAGAGGGCTAATATCCAAAACATATAAAGAACTCAAGAAGCTAACCACCAAAAAAAAAAAAAAAAAAAAAAAAAAAATCTACAAATGGGGTATAGAACTAAACCGAGAATTCACAACAGAGGAATCTTGAATGGCTAAGAAGCATCTAAAGAAATGTTCAAAGTACTTAGTGATCAGAGAAATGCAAATCAAAATAACCCTGAGATTCCACCTTATACCAACCAGAATGGCTAATATTAAAACCTCAGGTGACAACACATGTTGACGAGAATGTGAAGAAAGGGGAATACTCCTCCATTGCTGTTGGGATTGCAAACTGGTACAACTACTCTGGAAATCAATCTGGAAGTTCCTCAGAATATTGGAAATAGATCCACCTGAAGACCCAGCAATATCACCCTTAGGACTATACCCTAAAGATGCCCCACCATGCCACCAAAGCACGTGTTCATAGCAGTCTTATTTGTGATAGCCAGAAGCTGGAAACAACCCATATGTCCCAAGACAGAAGAATGGATACAGAAAATGTGGTTCACTTACTATTCAGCTATTAAGAGTGAAGATATCCTGAGTTTTGCAGGCATATGTGTGGAGCTAGAAAATATCATCCTGAGTGAGGTAACTCAGACCCAAAAGGACATGCATGATATGTACTCACTAATAAGTGGATATTAGCCAAAACAAACAAACAAAAAATACAGAATACCCAAGATACAGTCCACAGAACTCAAAAAGGTCAACAAGCTGAAGGGCCCAAGTAAGGACACCTCAGTCCCACTTGGGAGCAAGAAAAAAGCAATCACAAGAGGGGATGGAGGAAAGGACCTGGAGGGAAAGTGGATGGGGTGGGGGAAAGAGGGGAACCTGATCTGGTATTGGGTGAGGGAAAAGGACTGAAGCCCTGAGGGCCAACAGAAAGAATGGAAATAAGCAACCTCAGGAGGTAGGAGGTTGGGGGTGGGGGTGGGGCTCCAGTATACACCAGAGACCTGGGAGGTGAGAGACTCTCAGAACTCAAAGGGAGGGACCTTAGATGAAATGCTATACAGTAGGAAGAGGGAACATGTAGAGCCCACCTCCAGCAAGAAGACAGAGCAAAGAATGAGGGAGGGTGTTGTCTTCCCACAGTCAAAACTCTGAACCATAATTGTTCCTGTCTGGAAGAACTACAGGGATGGACATGGAGAGGAGCCTGAGGAAAAGAAGGTCCAGCGACAGGCCCAAAGTAGAATCCAGGTCAAAGCGAGGTCCCTAGGCCTGACACTATTACAGAGGCTATGGAGTGCTCATAAAAAGGGAGCTAGCACGATTGCACTCTGGAAGACGCAACAAGCTGCTGAAAGTGTCAGATGCAGATATTTGCACCCAACCAATGGACAGAAGCTGCTGACCCCTGTTGTTGAATTAGGGAAAGGCTGAAAGAAGCTGAGGAGGAGGGCGGCCCAGTAGGAGGACTAGCAATCTCAATTAATCTGGACCCCCGAGATCTCTCAAACTCTGGACCACCAAATAGGCAGCAAACATCAGCTGATATGAGGCCCCCAACACATATGCAGAGGACTGCCGGGTCTGGGTTCAATCAGAGATGGTGCACCTAACCCTCAAGAGACTGGAGTCCCCATGGAGTTTAGAGTTCAGATGGGGTAGGGGTAAGGGGTAGGGACATCCTTGTAGAGAGGGTGTAGGAGGTATGGGATATGGAACAGTTGGAGGGTGGATGGGGTGGGAGTAAAGTCTGGAATGTAAAATAATAATAATAATAATAATAATAATAATAATAATAATAATAATAA